>CAUYQV010019114.1:0-24421 GCA_963574575.1 Galagoides demidoff | reverse complement strand
CACAGCTCATAGCAACCTCTAACTCCTGGGCTCAAGCAAGTCTCCTGCCTCCACCTCCCAAGCAGCAGGGACCACAGGCGCCCGCCACAGCGCCCGGCCATTTTTTTTTTTTTGGTTGCATTCATCATTGTTGTTTGGCGGGCCTGGGCTGGGGATTCGAACCTGCCACCTTAGGTGTATGTGGCTGATGCCTTAGCTGATTGAGCCACAGGTGCCGAGCCGCTAAGGTTGGTCTTTAACTCCTGAGCTCAAGTGATCCTCCTGTCTCAGCCTCCCAGAGTGCTAGGATTACAGGCCTGAGACACCGTGCCTAGCCCAAGTTTATTTTTTGATATATTAATTTTATTTATTTATTTTTATTTATTTATTATTAAATGATAGCTGTGTACATTAATGCAATCATGGGGTACAATGTACTGTTTTCATACACAATTTGAAATATTTTCATCAAACTGGTTAACATAGACTTTATGTCGGTTTACTTAGTTATTGTGTTAAGACGTTTATATTCTACTCTTAGAAAGATTCACTTGTACCCTTGTAAGACAAACCATAGAGGTGATCCCTCCAATCACCCTCCCTCCACCCATTCACCCCATCCCCACCCCTCCCCCCGTATTTATTTATTTTTGTTATAGTTTGGCTGGGGCTAGATTTGAACCTGCCACCCTCAATAATGGGGCTAGCATCCTACTCACTGAGCCACAGGTGCCGCCCCTGATATATTAAATTAACAATGACAGTGGACTATCCAAGTGGAGATATCTTATACGTAGATTAGGTATGGTCCTAGAATTTGTGGAAAAGATGGAATCTGAAATAATAATTATTTTTTTTGAGACAGTCTTACTATGTTACCCTTAGTAGAGTGCGGTGATATCACAGCTCACAACCTCAAACTCTTGGGCTCAAGTGATTCTCTTGCCTCAGCCTCCCTAGTAGGTGGGATTACAGGCACCCACCACAACACTCAGCTATTTTTTTTTGTTGTTGTTTAGCAGGCCTGGGCTGGGTTCAAACCCACCAGCCAAGTGAGTGTGGCTGGCATCCTAACCACTGAGCTACAGGCTCTGAGCCTGAAATAATTTGTGATGTGATGATGGAAACTATATGACTGCTAGAATTTTCTGAGTGGGTGCTATGAGAAGCCAACAGCAGATGGCCTTACAAAGAAAAGGCAGCAAATTTAAAAAAAATCACAAAATTAAAGATACCGTGATAAATTTATGATAAAACATTCACAAATGAAGCTTAAACCTAGTTTTTCTTTTTTTTTTTCTGGCTACCCTAAATTCTCACCCAACCCCTTGTTTCAAAGTCTGTATCAATATTGAGGCTATCCTTACCCATAAAAGCCCAGGTGCCCTGGAGGTCTTTACTTTTCCTCTGGGACCATTGGGGAGAACTGCCAGCTCACAGTGAAGTCAGTGATTAGTTCTTTATTCTATTTTTTGATTCTCTCAGTCTCCTATCAACACGATAATGGCAATGCAGAAAGTTATAAAAATTATGAGAAAATTTGGGCGGTGCCTGTGGCTCAGTGAGTAGGGTGCCGGCCCTATATACCAAGGGTGGAGGGTTCAAACCCAGTCCCAGCCAAACTGCAACAACAAAAAAATAGCTGGGCGTTGTGGCGGGTGCCTGTAGTCCCAGCTACTAGGGAGGCTGAGGCAAGAGAATTGCCTAAGCCCAAGAGCTGTAGGTTGCTGTGAGCTGTGAAGCTATGGCACTCTACTGAGAGCAACACAGTGAGACTCTGTCTCTCTATATGTGTACATATATATATATAAGAAAATTTTATTGGCTCAGCGCCTGTGGCTCAATCGGCTAGGGCGCCAGCCACCTACACCTAAGGTGGTGGGTTCGAATCCCCAGCCTGGTCCGCCAAACAACAATGATGGCTGCAACCAAAAAAAAAAAAAAAATGGCCGGGCGTTGTGGCAGGTGCCTGTGGTCCCAGCTACTTCGGAGGCGGAGGCAGGAGACTCGCTTGAGCCCAGGAGTTGGAGGTTGCTATGAGCTGTGATGCCATGGCACACTGCCCAGGGGGATAGCTTGAGGCTCTGTCTCAAAAAAAAATTTTTTTTTATTGTCTGATGAACTGGGCTCTTTATGTTACTTGAAGGTTATTTTTTTCATGTCTTTTTTTTTTTTTTTTCAGTTTTTGGCCAGGGCTGGGTTTGAACCCACCACCTCTGGCATATGGGGCTGGCACCTTACTCCATTGAGCCACAGGCACTGCCCATTTTTCATGTTTTATTAGGTTATTCACATGTCCACCGAGTGCCTCCTTTTGTTGGGTGCCCAATCCATTTGTGGTTTCCTGCCCACATTTGTCCTAAGCCTTTTCTCTCTTGGTGCCTCTCAGTGCCTGTACCTTCCTCATCTTCAATAGGGGCTATTTCCTATTTCCCTGACAGAATAAAGACCATGTGAGATGAGCCTTCTAATTAATTCCACAATAACTCTGTATCTGTTTCTTTCTCTCCCCACCCTCAGATGAGGAACTTAACTTCCTCTTTTAAAATTTAAACTGTCCTGGGTGGTGCCTGTGGCTCAGTGAGTAGGGCACTGGCCCCATATACCGAGGGTGGTGGGTTCGAACCCAACCCTGGCCAAACTGCTGGGCATCATGGTGGGCACCTATAGTCCCAGCTACTTGGGAGGCTGAGGCAAGAGAATTGCCCAAGCCCAAGAGCTAGAGGCTGCTGTGAGCTGTGATGCCATAGCACTCTACCAAGGGCTACAAAATGAGACTCTGTCTCTTAAAATAAAAAATTAAACTGTCCTTGTTATCTCAATCCTTTGTTTTCTCCCTTTCCTCCCTTGTGGGTACTATAACATCGGGAATCAAAGATTTTCTTTTTAAATTATCTCCTTTTGGTCTAGTTTAAGCCCCTTTGCTTTCCTCTTCTCTCTTTAGCCTGCAGACATACTCTTTCTTCTCCCTTACTGAAACAACAGCAATAACAACAAAAAAGAAAACTCAAAGTAAAGAACGTTCATTTGACCTTGCTGCCACTTTCATTCTCTTTTTCTCACCCTTTTATATTGTGTGTGTGAGGACAGAACTCTCAGGGCACAGTCACTCCTTATTCCGCTTTCTTGACTTCTGCTGTTCCATCAGCCGTCCTCCCTGTCACTCAAACTGATTGCTGAAGGCAGTCCTGGCCTCCTAATCACAAGGCACAGTGGATTTTCCTTGCCCTTTCTCTTGACACTTCTCAATTGTGTCTGACATTGTTGATTACTTTTCTTTCTAACATTCTTCTCTCTTGGTTTTCATAGTAAAACATGTACTTTCTTTCTATCTTTTTAAATCATTTCAAAACAGTTTGGATGCTGTATATACTGAGCTTAATTTTCAACAGAGCTTCTGCAGTTTGCTGGGGAACAAAGAAATAGTTGTGTCACCGAAAGCTGATTACTGCTCAGATAGACTTTGTATGATTTTGTCCAGTGACGTTAAAATTAAGCAGATGTCAATCCTCAGCTTGGGAGGCCTAGATATTTGATTGTGCCAGAACCTTGGTAAAGAAACTAGTCTTGGCTCGGTGCCTGTAGCACAGTGGTTATAGTGCCAGCCACATACACTGAAGCTGACTTGTTTGAACCTGGCGTGGGCCAGCTAAAACAACAATGGCAAATGCAACAAAAAATAGCTGGACGTTGTGGTGAGGACCTGTAATCCCAGTTACTTGGGAAGCTGAGGCAAGAGAATTGCTTAAGCCTAAGAGTTGGAGGTTGCTGTGAGCTGTGCCGCCACAGCACTCTACTGAGGGCAACATAGTGAGACTCTGTCTCAAAAAAAAAAAAAAAAAAAAGAAAAAGAAAAAGAAAAAGGAAACTAGTCTTATCAGAGACTGGTTCTTGTTATATAGTCTCTTCCTTGAATAGTACTGTTACTGGAAGACGAGGGTCTGGCGGCTTATCACTGTCAGCTGATATGCAGAGACAGGATAGGTCTGATAAGGCCAATATAGGGACGTGCCCAAATAGAACCGGCTACCCAGGAAGGAATGAGTGTCTGAACATCCCACCCAGGAAGGAATGAATGTGCCAATCTCTACCCCTCTGAACCCTTATATTCCCATCTGCCTTAACACACGTGCTGACTTCTTTTTTGAACTCAGCCCACTTGTACCCAAGTGAATAAAGGTCATGTTGCCCACAAAGAACCGGAATCTGGGCTTGGCGCCCAGTGGCTAAGGTGCCAGCCACATACACCTAAGGTGGCGGGTTTGAATCCAGCCTGGGCCTGCCAAATAACAATGACGGCTGCAACCAAAAAATAGCTGGGCGTTGTGGCGGGCGCTACTTGGGAGGCTGAGGCAGGAGACTCACTTGAGCCCAGGAGTTGGAGGTTGCTGTAAGCTGTGACGCTAGGGCACTCTACCCAGGGGGACAGCTTGAGGCTCTGTCTAAAAAAAAAAAAAAAAGAACTGGATTTCACTTCCTTTCATTCATGTCTTGGAATAATCACTCATTTTTGGTCCTTAACCTCTCAAGGTCCACCAAACTTTGTCAGAAGGCCTAGAGTTTGAGGTTGCTGTGGGCTATGTGGACCTGGCCACAAAGTAAGACTGTGTCTCCAAAAAGAGAAAAAATTCAAAGCAAAAACCATGTTAACCCTCACCTTAAACAATAATAATCAGTATAACCCATGATCCATAATAAGCAATGATTGGCATAACCCACAACATTTCTAATTCACAATAGTCTCCTGAATTAATAGCCCTAAACTACTCAACATATACACTTTTAGGTTATAGATGAATTTACAGAACAAGAATTGGAGACAAGAAGTGAAGGTCATGTGGGACATAAACTGGCCAGACCAACTGTGTCATCCTGTTATCAGAATTTCTTTCTTCAGTAGGTCCTTGGTCTCAGAGACTTGAAAAATGAACCCATGGACCACAGACCAGTGGTTAGATAGGATTTTATTAGACAGAAAGGAATACAGAAGGAGTTAAAAGCACCAGAGCTTCTGGCAAAGAGGAAGACCCAAGTTGGAAGTCTCCCACATGGATTCTTTATTTATTTTTTTTTTTTGAGACAGAGCCTCAAGCTATTCTCCTGGGTAGAGTGCTGTGGCATCACAGTTCACAGCAACATCCAACTCCTGGGCTCAAGCAAGTCTCCTGCCTCTGCCTCCCAAGTAGCTAGGATTACAGGCGCCTGCTACAATGCCTGGCTATTTTTTTGGTTGCAGCTGTCATTGTTGTTTGGCAGGCCCAGACTGGATTCCAACCTGCCAGCTCAGGTGTATGTGGCTGGCATCTTAGCTGCTTGAGCCACAGGCACTGAGCCAGAGACAACTCTTAAAATACATTTTACCCTTTTTCAGACCTTTACCCCTGTTATACTATGATAAAGAAGAAAGAAATCTGATGTTGTTTTTCTATAAATGTTAACTATTATTTATTCCCAATTTTAAACATGGCTGATTTTAGTAAAGCTTTAAAATTCATTCCTGCAGGGCAGTGCCTGTGGCTCAAAGGAGTAGGGTGTTGGCTCCATAAGCAGGAGGTGGCGGGTTCAAACCCAGCCCTGACCAAAAACTGAAAAAAAAAAAAAATTCATTCCTTTCACTGCCCTTTACCTTGAGTTGACCTATATTGCTGAAATGTACAGAGAGAAATTAGGGAGTTTCCTCTACTTAACAGTTCATAGCATTTCTCTACTTCTCACTCTTTCTTCTCTTATGTCATATCGCCTTCCCCTCATGTATATGTTGTAGTTGGATACATTGTGCACTTCAAAAGCACTATTTTTACTTTAGTGTTTGGAAATTTTGGAGTACAAGAGCAGTTGGCTTCAAATGAATAGGTTAGGGCAAGAATAAATCCTGGATCTTCCACTAGCCAATTCTGGGAGAATTTGAGCTCAAAATCAATAACGATGGCTAACACATAATAACCTACTGCCTAAATTAGGAATCCAAGAGTCCATACTGATGTACATAATGAATGAAAAAAAAATAAAGGTAGACAAAAGAAAAGCTCCTCCTTACAGCAGAATGCTGATAAATGTAGAAGGAATGATGGAATTAGAAAATCACCATTGGCAACTACCACAACAGTAATTACTTCAGACAAGAATCTTCAATGGAAACTAAAATTAGTGGAGGAGTTTGATGAGGAACATGGTATTTACATAGTCTCAAATTATCTCCCGCAAGAGTACATAGTGGTTATAAAGGGGAAAAGAGTAACAGTGGTGCAATCCCTTAGAAACTGCTTTAGCCAAGTAATCAAAGTTAGATTGCTGATAATTGGACCAAGTAACATCATGTGCTTCTGATGTGATGTATCGACAAGGACACATCATTTTTGTGGTATTCTTGCCAAAAAATGCACATGCTGTATCTAAACATGAGGAAATATCAGACAAACCCAAATTAAGGGGTAGTCTACAAATAACTGGCTTACAGTAATCAAAAATGTTAAGGTCATTGAAGGCTGATTAACTGTTCCAGCTTAAAAGAGACTAAAGAGATAAAATAACTTGATGTAACATGTAATATTGAATTGGAGACTGAAAAAAAAAATTGTTGGAACAACTGATGAAACTGACTCTGAACTGGATCAAAAATGGTGTTGTATCAATGTTAAATGTCTTGATTTTGATAATTGTACTGTGCTTATATAAGGCTGCCATCCCCAACCCCCAGGGTGCTGACCAGTACCAGAACTGACCAGTACCAGTACCAGTACTGTTAGGTCCTGCGCTGTGCAGCATCACTGCCTGTCCTGTGTTATCTTCCCTCTGTCCCCCATCCGTGGAAAAATTCTGTTCCATGAAACTGGTCCCTGGTGCCTGCTAGGAATTGGGCCATACAGTAGGAGGTGAGCAGTGGTCCAGCTATTCACAGGAAATGCACATTGAAGTGTTTAGGGGCAAATAGGCATGATGTTTTCAATTTAATCTCTAATTAGAACACATATACACACATATACATAGAGAAAAATAAAGCAAATGGGATAAATATAACTGATTAGTGAATCTGTGAAGGCATATACAGGAGTGCTTTGTAGGATGCTTGCAACTTTTCTGTAAACTTGAAATTATATCACAGTAAAAAGTTACCAATAAGCCCAATCCTGATTTTTAGGGGGAGGGCTAATTCTACCAACAACTCTGGAAGAACCACTCCAGTTATTATCTCATCTGTCATCCACAAAGTTAACTATGATCTGATTTCTATTATCACAGTTTAGTTTTGCCTGTTTTTGAATGTTATATATAGACAGAATCACAGAATCTTTTTTTTTTGGCCAGGGTTGGGGCTGGGTTTGAACCCACCACCTCCGATATATGGGGCTGGTGCCCTACTCCTTTGAGCCATAGGCACTGCCTGACCATGTGATTCTTTTTCATGTGTATATTCTTTTTTCAACATTATGTTTGTAAGATTCATTTCTTGTTGCAAGTAGCTGTAGTTCACTCATTTTCTTATTCTTTACTATTCCACTGTATTTAAACAGACCACAATTTATTTGCTCATTCTAAAATTGCTGGGCATGTGGGCTGTGTGGTAGGCAGCCTCTAACATGGCCTCCCCAAATCCTTGCTTCCTATCATTGAGTAATCCTCTCCCCTTGCATGTAGGGGAGTGGCTAGCTTCTAATAAATATGATACGGCAAGTGATAGATGTCACTTCCGAAATTATGCTAGTAAAAGCCTGTATCTTCTGAAGAAGCTCAGGAAATTTCATCCCAAAACATGACTCCTTGGTATATATATCTATATCTATATCTATATCTATATTTAGAGACAGAGAGAGAGAGAGAGACTCACTATGCCGCCCTTGGTAGAGTGCTATGGCATCACAGCTCACAGTAACCTCAAACTCTTGGGTTTAAGTGATTGTTTTGCCTCAGCCTCCCAAGTGGCTGGGACTACAGGTGCCTGCCACAATGCTGGACTATTTTTTGGTTGTAGTTCGCATTGTTTTAGCAGGCCCAAGCTGGGATTGAACCTGCCAGCCTCAGTGTATGTGGCCAGTGCCCTACTCACTGAGCTATGGGCGCCGAGCCTATAAAGAATATTTTGAATTCCAGGCCCCTGAGATCCTCCCTGGAGGAGGCTTTCCCTCTATCTGCATAAATTGGACTGACCTGATCTAAAGACCTAAGGGGGCAATTGCCTTCCTTTCCACTCTCTCTTATCTCAATATATTTCAGGAAAGAAGATCAAGAATGCTACCATACCTGGCCCAAATTATTTCAAACATAACACTTGTTTCTCACGTTAATTTAATTTTGCAAAGAGAATAATTTACGTGTTTAATGTTTCCCCCATTCATATGTCCTCCCCAGGACCATTTGTAACCATTAAACAGAATCCCCTCCAAAAAGACAGGTGTAAAAATATATAACTTGGCTCAGCGCCCATAGCACAGTGGATACGGCATTGGCAAATACACTGAGGCTGGCAGGCTTGAACCTGGGCTGGGCCAGCTAAACAACAATAACAACTGTAGGCGGTGCCTGTGGCTCAAAGGAGTAGGGCACCAGCCTCATATGCCAGAAGTGGCAGGTTCAAACCCAACCCCAGCCAAAAACTACAAAACAAACACAAACAAACAAACAAACAAAAACAATAACAACTGCAACAAAAAATAGCCGGGCATTGTGGCAGGTGTCTGTAGTCCCAGTTACTTGGGAGACTGAGGCAAGAGAATGCTTAAGTCTAAGAGTTTGAGGTTGCTGTGAGCTGTGACACCACAGTACTCTACTGAGGGCGACATAGTGAAACTCTGTTTCAAAAAACCAATCTGAACTTCACTGGGGTAATATTGGGTAATTACTCTTGTGATTCTCCTCATGCACATGGTATTTGGAAATAAACATTTTCTCTTATTTATCTGCCTTAATTGTGAGTTGATCTTTCAGTGAACTTTTGGGGAAAGGGCAAGTTTCCCCTCACCCGTATGCTTCCATCTTGGGCACTCCTCTCTTCCTTTCCATGGATTGTCTACCTGGGGAAATCAATCATGTAGTGGTTCTCTGTTGGCTCGTGGGGTAAGACACTGAGGCCTGGCTCCGGGCCAGTCACATACATCTGAGCTGGCAGGTTCAAATCCAGCCTGGGCCCGCCAAACAACAATGATGGCTGCAACCAAAAAAATAGCCAGGCGTTGTGGCAGGCGCCTGTAGTCTCAGCTACTTGGGAGGGGGAGGTAGGAGACTCGCTTGAGCCCAGGAGTTGGAGGTTGCTGTGAGCTGTGATGCCACAGCACTCTACCCACGGTGACAGCTTAAGGCTCTGTCTCAAAAAAAAAAAAAAAAAGACACTGAGGCCTGCCAACAACCACATAAGTGAGCTCAGAAGTGATGTTCCAGTCCAGTGAGGCTTATGAAAGTAATGACTTACAGAAACTGTGGGGTAATAAATGTTTGTGTTATCAGTTGTTAACTTTTGAGGTAATTTGTTTTGCAGCAATAGATACTTCTAAAACACTTTCAACAGGTTTAGGGATACAAGTATTTTTTATTATATAGGTGAATCACATCATGCTGAAGTCAGAGTTTTTAGTATACTCATCACCAGAATAATGTACATTGTACATGATAGGTAGATTTTTACCCTTCCCTCCTTCCTACCCTACCCCCTTCTCAGTTTTCAATGTCCATTACCCTATTTTATGACCATGTCTACCCCTAGGTTAGCTCCTATTTATAAGTGAGACTATGTAGTGTTTGTTGTTCCATTCCTGAAATACTTTATTTATGATAATGGTCTCCAGATCCATCCAAGTTGCTGTGAAAGACATTGCATTCCTTTTTGTGGTTAAGTGGTACTCCATGGTATGTATATACTACATCTTCTTTACTCATCAGTTGATGGGCACTTAGGTTGATTCTATACTTTGCAATTGTGAATTATGCTGTGATAAACATTTGGATGCAGGTGTCTTTTTTGTAAAATTACTTCTTTTCCTTTGGGTAGAGATACCCAATAGTGGGATAGTGGGATTGCTGGATTATATGGTAGGTTTCCTTTTTTTTTTTTTTTTTTGCAGTTTTGGCCAGGGCTGGGTTTGAACCCACCACCTATGGCATATGGGGCTGGCGTCCTACGCCTTTGAGCCACAGGTGCCGCCCTCCTTTTAGTTCTTTGAGGAATTTCCATACTGTACTGATTTACATTCCCACCAACAATGTATAAATATTCCCTTTTTGTGAATCCATATTGTTTTTTGACATATTAATAATGGCCATTCTAACACGGGTGAGGTGGTATCTCATTGTGGTTTTAATTTGCATTTCCCAGCTTGGTGCCTGTGGCTCAAGTGGCTAAGGCACCAGCCACGTACACCCAAGGTAGTGGGTTCGAATCCAGCCCCGGCCCACCAAACAACAACGGCTGCAACCAAAACAAACAAAAAAATAGCCAGGCATTGTAGTGGGCGCCTGTGGTCCCAGCTACCTGGGAGGCTGAGGCAGGAGACTCACTTGAGCCCAGGAGTTGGAGGTTGCTGTGAGCTGTGATGCCACAGCACTCTACCCAGAGGGACAGCTTGAGGCTCTGGTCTCAAAAAAAAAAAAATTTGCATTTCCCTAGTGACTAGAGATGTTGAATATATTTTCATATGCTTGTCAGCCATTCGTCTCTTTTATTTATTTATTTGTTTTAGAGACAGTCTCAAACTGTTGCCCTGGGTGGAGTGCTGTGGCATCACAGCTCACAGCAACCTCAAACTCTTGGACTTAGCGATCCTCTTGCCTCAGCCTCATAAGTAGCTGGGACTACAGGTGCCTGCTACAACACCCAGCTATTTTTTGGTTATAGTTGTCATTGTTGTTTGGCGGGCCCAGGCTGGATTTGAACCCGCCAGCTCTGGTGTATGTGGCTGCTTGAGCTGCTTGAGCTACAGGTGCCGAGCCCATTTGTCTTTCTTCTTTTGAAAAAAATCTGTTCATGTCTTTTGTCCACTTTTTGAGAGGGTTATTATTATTTTTTTTCTTCCTGATTTATTTGAATTCTTTGTGGAGTCTAGATATTAGCCCTTTGCTGAATATGTAGTTTGCAAATATTTTCTCCTATTCTGTAGGTTATCTATTGATTCTGTCCTTCACCATAGAGAAATTTTTATGTTTAATTAAATCCCATTTATTTATTTTTGTTGTTACTGTATTTGCTTTGGGAATTTTGCCTTAGAGTTTTCTAAAGTAGTTGTACTAATTTATACCTCCCCTAATGGTATATGATAGTTCCTATTCTTCCATATTCTTGACAACACTAGACATTATCTGTCTTTTTAATATTAATTATTTTGGCAGCTAATTTAAAAAATATTTATTTTCCCCCTTAATGGCCATAACGTAAAGGTATATGGCACACCTCTTGGGTGCGGGACACAACCATAAGAAGGAGTGACTCGGCTTGGCGCCTGTGGCTCAATCGGCTAAGGCGCCAGCCACGTACACCTAAGGTGGCGGGTTCGAATCCCCAGCCCTGGCCCGCCAAACAACAATGACAGCTGCAACCAAAAAATGGCCGGGCGTTGTGGCGGGCGCCTGTGGTCCCAGCTACTTGGGAGGCGGAGGCAGGAGAGTAGCTTGAGCCCAGGAGTTGGAGGTTGCTATGAGCTGTGATGCCATGGCACTCTACCCAGGGGGATAGCTTGAGGCTCCGTCTCAAAAAAAAAAAAAAGAAGGAGTGACTCTACCTAAGAAATGCAAATACTTTGTAACCTCACATTAACCTGAAATAAAAAATAATTTTAGTTTGAAATGATTTCAAACTTAGAGAAAAGCTGCAAGAACAGTATACAAACATCCATATTCTCTACCCAGATTCCCTAATTGTTAATATTTTACTGTGTTTTTCTCTCTAATGTATATGATGGTTATTTTTCTGATCCATTGAAGAACAAGCTGCAAATGTGATGACCTAGCCCTTAAATACTATAGTGTCTTTTCCCTGAAAAAGGACATTTTTTCCTATATACTACAACTATCTGAAATGAGGAAATCAACATTTTCTATCTTCATAGCCACTTTACAGACTGTTCAAATTTTGCCAACTCTCTCATTCTCTCTCTTGTTCTGGTCTAGAATCCAACTCAGTATCACATTGCATTTATTTATTTTTTAATTTTATTTTTTTGAGACAGAACCTCAAGCTGTCCCCCTGGGTAGAGTGCCATGGCATCACAGCTCACAGCAACCTCCAACTCCTGGGCTCAAGTGATTCTCCTGCTTCCATCTCCCAAGTAGCTGGGACTACAGGCACCTGCCATAATGCGCTGCTATTTTTTGGTTGTAACTGTCATTGTTGTTTGGCGTGCCTGGGCTGGATTCAGACCTGCCAGCTCAGGTGTATGTGACTGGTACCTTAGCTGCTTGAGCCACAGGCGCCGAGCCCCAGATTGCATTTAGTATCATGACTCTTTAGTCATCTTCAACCTAGGATAGTTCCTTAATGCGTCTTTGTTTCTCAAGACCTCGATAATTTCAAAAAGAATATAGTTTCACTATGTAAGTACTTTCAGTTGGGGTTTATCTGATACTTTCTCCTATTCAGATTCATGTCATGCAGTTTTGGCAAGAGTGATTCCACCCAACCCCCAATGATGCTATACTCTTCTCAGTATATTACAACATGAGACATCTGATATCAGTTTGTCTCATTAGTGTGCTTACCTTTGATCACCTGGCCAGATTGACATTGCCAATTTTTGCTACTGAGAAGTCATTTCTATTTGTAATTAAATGGCATTTGTGGGGAGATAATCCAAAGCTATGCCAATATCCTATTCCTTATCAAACTTGTAACCACCAGCCTTAGTATTCATTGATGACTTCTGCCTGAATCAGCCACCATTATGATGGTTGCCACATGGTGATATTTTTAGTTCATTATTCCTTCAATATTGTTAGATGGCATTCTTCTGTAAAGAACTCTCTCCTTGGGGAGGCACCTGTGGCTCAGTGGGCAGGGCACCAGCCCCATAGGGTAGTGGGTTCAAACCTGACCCCGGCCAAACTGCAACAAAAAAATAGCTGGGTATTGTGGCAGGCGCCTGTAGTCCCAGCTACTTGGGAGGCTGAGGCAAGGGAATCACCAAAGGCCAGGATTTGGAGTTTGCTGTGAGCTGTGTGACGCCATGGCAGTCTACTGAGGGTAATAAAGTTAAACTCTGTCTCTACAAATAAAAAAAAGACTCTTTCCCTTTTCTTATTCAGTGATTCATTCATTCATTTATTCATATCTGTATGGCTGGGTAACTATGTTAACCAATGGATTGGGATCTGTTACGATCATTATTTATTACAATGCTCAGATTATTCCAGTTTTGATCAGCGAAACCCTCTCAAGCTGAGTCTCACGTTCTTTAGACAGGTCCCCATTATTATTTGAACATGTCCTTATTTTCTTTTTTTCCCCCTCTTCCTTATTTTCTGTTATAATAAAATGTCCTATGCTCATCTTATGTCCCAGGCCCGAAATCAATCATTTCTCCAAGAACCCCTGGTTCCTTCAGTGAGTCTGAGTGCTTGGAATGCTCATTATAACTAGAGTTCACAGATATATATTGCTTATCTGTTTCTTTTTTCATCAACATGAGACCTATTTATTGAGCACTTAATATGTGCCAAGCAGAAACTGATCATCTGTTTCTATTTCTCTATCATCTACCTATTTTTCTCTTCACATATCCCCTATAATCACCTATCAAGTATAAATTCACACCAATGCTTCCAGTTTCAATTTAATACTTTAGGTTCTTTTCCAGTCTTCTCCCATTCCGTATTTATAAAATCCCTCTTCAGTCATCCATAAATCTGGCTCTCATCTTCAATATATTTACTTAGTTCTTCAATCCCTATGTGTATAACTAATCTCCCAATAGCATAAGTTTCCTCCTTAGCCAGCTTTTCCTTGACCTTGCCAATTTCTCAGTCCCCCCTCTGATCTATCTCTGTGGTCAGCATCTGCCTTCATTCTCTATCTCCTTGTGGCTGCTTTCTTGGTGGCCATGCTGCTTCCTTCAAGGGATGAACATGGGGTGGGAGGGGAAGAGCCATTCTGATGTTCACCTGCCTCCTCAGTGAGAATTCAACACTCCTCAGGAATTGTCACTTCAAGATAGTCCAGTGTACTGGGTTATTTTATGACTTAAAGTGACTAATATTTGCAAGATTAATCATTGTTCAGTGAAAATAGGGGGAAGAGAATTAGCAGGAACAGATAGAGGGGATAAAATAATGGGAAAGATAAACAATCACTATTTCCATTGGAGATAGAACTCAACTTCAGTTTTAATTTTACAAGGATAATGGTTCTTATCAGTGTTCATGGCCAGAGCAAGAGCTTGCTATAGAAAGGCTGGGTTGGTTGGAGTGGGAATGGGAGATGGGTCTCCGGATCCATCCTAGAGAGGAAGAATGCACATTTTGGGACCAACTTTTTCTAGCCTTCCCAGATGTCCTGGGTCAAGCTAGACTTTTCAGGCTCCCTAAAACCATAATCAGGCCCCTGGTCCTAGGCTAGAAGTCAAGATGGCCTCTGGAGGGCAGAGGAACACCACACGATCCTTCCTCAGCTCTAATCTAGTATAATGACATCCACTGCCCTGTTCATTGGTTAATAAATTTTTCTTTTTATCTTTTTTTTTTTTTTTTGAGACAGAGTTTCATTATGTCACCCACGGTAGAGTGCTGTGGTGTCACAGCTCATGGCAACCTCCAACTCTTGGGCTTAAGCAATTCTCTTGCCTCAGCCTCCCGAGAAGCTGGGATTACAGGTGCTTGCCACTCTTGGCTATTTTTTGGTTGCAATTGTCGTTGTTGTTTAGCAGGCTCAGGCCGGGTTCGAAGCCACCAGCCTCAGTGTATGTGGCCGGGTCCCTAACAACTATGCTGTGGGCACTGAGCCATAATAAATTTCTTGAACCCCTTGGCAGTCCAACTGTCCTCCACAGTTTATCTAATAAACAAGAAAGGATAAGAGTTTGGTAGTCTGGAATCAGACCTGGAAAAGTTAAGTAACATCTAATATTATAAAGTTAGGCTTTGGCTCACATCTGTAAATAGAGAACAGCAATCAGCAGATTCATGAATTAGATTAATGTTAAATACAATGATTCGTTTGATAGAGTCATTATTAACAGTTTGCAAGACATAGTTATTTGACTTTCTACAGTGGTTAGTAATTGCCCAGGTATTGCATATATGGCTGTGTAGTTAAGAGTGAGGACTGTGTCAGCCTGCTTAGGTTTGCATCCCAGTGACACCAGTTACTAGCTGTATGCCTTTAGTCATGTCAGTTACCTTTTTCTGTGCTTCATTTCCTTCATCTGTAAAATCTATAAAAGTGCCATATTTGGGTGTTGTGAGATTTAAATGAGATAACACAAAGGCTTTTTTTCTGGTTTTGGTTTTGTATTCAATAGTTGTACTATTACTAATAATTTGGCATTATTTTTCTGACACTAATATATATTAGCTAAAACAAGTAAGAATTAGGGCAGGCGTGGTGGCTCACACCTGTAATCCTAGCACTCGGGTGGATTGCCTGAGTTTCTGAACTCAGGAGTTTGAGACCAGCCTGAGCCACAGTGAGACCCTATCTCCAAAAAAAAGCCAGGGATGGTGGTGGGCACCTGTTGTCCCAGCTACTTGGGAGGCTGAGTCAAGAGGATCACTTGAGCCCAAGAGTTTGAGGTCGCTGTGAGCTATGATGCCATGGCATTCTACCAAGGGTGACAAAGTGAGACTATCCCCCCTTAAAACAAAAACAAACAAACAAAAAACCCCCCAAAACAAATAAGTAATTATGCCCATATCACTACGGCCAAGATTTTCTTTCTTTCTTTCTTTGACAGAGTTTCAGTTTGTTGCCCTCAGTAGAATGATGTGGTGTCACAGCTCACAGCAACCTCTAGCTCTTGCGTTTATGCCTGGCTATTTTTTTATTTGTTGTTGAAGTTTGGCTGGGGCTGGGTTCAATCCTGCCACCCTCAGTATATGGGGCCGGCGCCCTACTCACTGAGCCACAGGTGCCACCCTAGGGCCAAGGTTTTCAAAGTGATTAGACTTACAATAATATAAAGTCCAGAAGTAAAAATTCTCTAACTTTTATTTTAATTGCCTGTGTTATTATGTTCATGGGTATTTGTTCTTTTTCTTACTTTTTTTTTTTAAATGAAATTCATTTTTTAAAAATTGAGGGTACAAAAAAATAAACTTCATTTTTTAGAGCAGTTTTAGGTTCTCGAAAAATTGAGTGGAAAGAATAGAAATTTCCCATATATATCCCCCACCGAATACATGCATAGCTTCCCCCATTATCAATATCCTGGACAAGAGTGGTGCTTTTCTTATAGCCAATGAAACTTTCATCGACACATCATTATCTCTTGAAGTCCATACTTTACATTAGAGTTTATTCTTGGTGTTATACATTCTATGGGTTCTTTGGACAAATGTATAATGATATATCCATTGTTATAGTATCATACAGTGTAGTTTCCCTGCCCTTAACCCACGAAGTTTTTAGCTGTGCCTGGTGCATGGTAAGCACCTAAAAATATCAATTTATGGTTGTGGTTGTCATTATTATTTTTAGCTGCAGATTCATTCTTAGTAAAAATTATCATAACAAATCAATCAGTTTTCTTATGTTGCTTCTCTAATAGAACTCATTAGCTTATATTTATTTATTTATTTGTTTTATTTTATTATTTTTTAGAGACAGAGTCTCACTTTGTAGCCCTCAGTAGAGTGCTGAGGCATCACAGCTCACAGCAACCTCCAGCTCTTAGGCTTAGGCAATTCTCTCACTTCGCCTCCCAAGTAACTGGGACTACAGGCACCTGCCACAATGCCTGGCTATTTTTTTTGTTGTTGCAGTTTGGCTAGGGCTGGGTTTGAACCCACCACCCTTGGTATATGGGGCTAGTGCTCTGCTCACTGATCCACAGGTGCTGCCCAATTTTTTTTAAATTGAGACAGAATCTCACTTTGTTGCCCTCTGTAGAGTGCTGTACTGTCATAGCTCACAGCAACCTCAAATTCTTGGGCTCAAGAGATTCTCTTGCCTCAGCCTCCTGAGTAGCTGGGACTACAGGCCTCTGCCACAATTCCTGGCTATTCTTTTCTTTTTGTTGTTGTTGTTTAGTAGGCCTGGGCCGAGTTCAAATCCAGCAGCCCTGGTGCACATGGTGGGCGCCCTAACCACTGAGCTACAGGCACCCCCAGCTTATAATTTTTTACTATTAAAATGTATAAGGAGCATCCTTGTTTTCCTATTAGTTTGAAACAGATGAAATTATGCTGGTCCATTCTGAAAAATGGAGGTACAGCTAGAAGTTAAAACTGCCTTCATAGATACTTTCATTCCAATAATGTGATGCGGTGTTTGCTGAGAATTTTTCTTCTCATTCATTGCAGTCTATTCAATACATTTTACTCCAGAGAGATTTCCCTACAAAGTAAAATTGAACCATGCAATTTGAGTCATATTTAAGTCATTAAAAAAAGATCCTCCTGGCTTGGCACCTGTGGCTCAACTGGCTAAGGCACCAGCCATGTACACCTGAGCTGGCAGGTTCAAATCCAGCCTGGGCCCGCCAAACAACAACAACAGTTACAACCAAAAAAACAGACAGGCGTTGTGGTAGGTGCCTGTATTCCCATCTACTTGGGAGGCAGAGGCAGGAGAATCTGCCCATGAGTTGGAGGTTGCTGTGAGTTGTGATGCCATGGCACTCTACCCAGGGTGACAGCTTGAGGCTCTGTCTCAAAAAAAAAAAAAAAAAATTAAAAAAAAAAAAAGAGCCTCCTGTTAATAAAAAAAGGCTAAATGATGTTGGGTGGAACTCTGAACTGGAAGTCTGAAGGCCAGAATTCTAGTTTCAACACTGTATCTATTTGCAATTATCTACTGCGTACCTTTAAGTGTAAAACAATATGTTTCCTAGGCATTGAGGAGATTCAAAGAAAGGATTCAGAAAAAAAGACTTTTTTTTGGAATTTTCTAGACTTTTCTCTCAGAGAACTTACAACTTAGTTGAACAAACAAAGCAGCTAAAATACAAGGTTGAATGAAATAGATGCCGAATCCAGCATCCCATAAGGATGCTGAAGGAAAGGAAGCATTGTGATAAGGACCCGATGGTAAGGTGCTCTGCCCACCCACTTAGTTCTCTCCTTCCTATCTTGTTTTATCTGGTAACCTGGGACGGGTACTCCCCGAATTCCTTTGTTTTCAGGGTTCTTGCCATAATTTATGTACTGCCAATGAGGGATATTTAGAAAGCAACAGAGATTCAGAGACATTTTCCTCCTTTTCCTCCGGCAGTGTTGGTGAATGGAGTTGTGGGCTGCCTGGATGTGAACAGTGGCCTTGGTGCTCTCCTGCTGCGTCAGCTGACTTAGGGCTGTGGAGTCAGCAGTAGCTTCCCACAATCTCCTGACTGCTTGAAAGCAGTTTTCCCACTCTAATTAAAATATTCACTCTAACAAAACTAGGTCTGCAGTGCCATGTTTTTTCTCATCTCTGAGCCTCTACTTAACCTGGTCTTCTGTTACCTATCACCTAATTTATCTTCCCTCCAACCTCCTTTGTATTTTATTCATCTTTATATTCAGCTCCTGGTCAATAACTGTTGCATATTAAGCAACCTATCGATATACTTTTTGATGAATAGATGAAGGAATGAACGCATCTAGAGAGTAGTTACAGGCTTAGGCAGATCTGTAAATGGGATGAGGAAGTGAACATCCTGGGATAGGGAGGATGTGAAGAGTGACTGGAGGGGCTGGGAGCAGGAGAAGGAGAAGTGGAAACGGGCCCTTCACTAGAGGGATATTATTGGGTTTCTAATGTTGGAGCTCAGAAAGCAAAAGCCAAAATAAAGACTTCAGAAGCAAAAGTTCTTCTTGGACTTCTGCCCTCCTCAGAACTGTCTCTTAGTTCCATTCTCCCCCACGGCTAGCAAGAGACTAGAATCCTCTCTTCCCCAAGGTGTGTCATAAAAACCAGAACACCTTTTCCCCAAAGCCAGTCATAAAACCTAAAAATAGCTGGGTGCAGTGGCTCATGGCTCACAGGAGCTCTGGGAGGCTAAGGCAGGTGGATGGCCTGAGCTCACAGGTTTGAGACCAGTCTGAGCTAGTGTGAGACCACCCTCTACTACACTTCCCCCACCCATCTCTGAAAAATAGCTGGGTGTTGTGGCAGGTGCCTGTAGTCCCATCTACTGGGGAGGCCGAGGCAAGAGTATTGCTTGAGCCCAAGAGTCTGAAGTTGCTGTGAGCTATGACAGTACAGCATTTTATAGGGAGAGACAAAGTGAGACTGTGTCAGAAAAAGAAAAAAAAAGAAACACAGGTCAGAAGCCAGCAACCTTCCTTCCTGGACTCCTGGAGTGCTTCAAGGCCAGAGTTCCTGGGAAGTATCCGACCCATATCCTGGTGGGCATTAGGAATATGCCCATACCTTGGAGGGCACTAGAGTTGAGCCCTCAGCCACTGGCAACCCTGACACAAACATCAATCAGAGGAGAATGACTCCTGTTCCCTCCCCCCATTCCAGGTATACTGATAAAGCTAACAAAAGCCTCTGGCAACTGTGTGGGAGGGAGCTGATTCCTGGTTAGATTCCACTCAGCTCTTTACTCTAAGGAAGCCTAGCCCTGGACTGGCCTCTTCTCCTTCTTGTGAACCCTCTCCCTGTCTCTACACTTCAACCTTTCACTAGGAGATCCTCCAATTTAAGAATAGAGAACACTGAATTCCCATCCTGTTTGTCTCTGACCCATCGCTCATTACTCTTCAGGCTTCTCTTCACCTCTTTTTTTTTTGAGACAGAGTCTCACTATTGTCACTCTCAGTACAGTGATCTGGCAACACAGCTCATAGCAATCTCCAACTCTTGGCAATTCTCTTGCCTCAGCCTCCCAAGTAGCTGGGAATGCAGGCAACCATCACAACCCCCAGCTATTTCTTGGTTGCAGTTGTCATTGTTTGACAAAGGTGTTGTCATTGTTGAACCTACCAGCCTTGGTGCGTGTGGCCAGCGCCATAACCACTGTGCTATGTGGGCAGAGCCTCTTAACCGTTTTTGGTCAGATGACCACAATGAACAACATTGGCAATTGACCAACCATTAGTGTCAAATATTTTCTCTTTGACTATATATATATATATATTTATTTTTCTTTGACTAAATTTTAAATTTAAAAAAAATGAATAAAATATATTTCTGGGTTTCCCTTACTCATTCTTAAATTTTTCTCTATCTGTTCCAACTCTTATTTTGTAGACAAAAGCATTTCCTGGTGGTTTATCTTTCCTTTCAGTTTGACTCTTCGGAAACCCTTTCTCTTCTTCCCGCCTGTGAGCCTTAAAGCCCTCCGGTTCCTCTGGTCCAGCCAGAGGGAGGTATTCATTACCACTTGAATAGAGGCTCTCTTTTGGACTGGATCTGACTATTTTGCATAAAACAAAGAGGTTATACATTAGCATGGGGTAACTGGTTTTTCTCAGCAGCTATCTAACAATGACTAGACACAATGGTTTAATTATAAGCCACCACAATTTAAAGACTCATAACACACACAATATCTGAACAAAATTTTACCACGCCTTTAGAAACTGGTTTGTGGAGCTAATGAAGAGCCTGCTTTGTCCTTTCCATTTCCTCACTGTTCCCAAAGCACTTGGAGCCTATTTCTGCCTCTGGCCTTTGCCAAAGCTGTTCCCACAGGCAGGGGTGCCTTCCCCCCTTTCTTTAGCCCATCTATTATTTACTCCTCTTTCCTGGCTCAATTCAGGCACTCCCTTTAAGAAATTTTTTGGTTTTGTCTCTTGTTTTTATACAACTTCAGCCAATTCTGAACTCTACTGTCTATGAACGTGGATTGCTAGGACCATGTGATTTAGCTCAGATTGTACGTCCCTTGTATGTATTGATGGTCTTTTTGTGAAAATGAGCTATTTGAGAGGAGAGACCACATTTTAATTATTTTTGCACTTTAGCACTTACTGCAGATCCTGGCAACATCAAAATTTTTTTGAACTAATGAGTGAATGAATATTAGGCATATGGCATGTACTCAATAAATAATTGTTGCTTGACTGATTATGGGGCCATTATAGGAAATGATAGATAACTTGGCTCCCAGCATCACCATTTTGATGCTGGTCAGTGCTGTCTGCGGAAGTGGAGTTTGAAATTACACCTCCCAACTGAGAGAGGATACCCAGGAAAAGTGAGATCTAAGAGAAAAGAGGTCTTCTCAGGGAGACCCTAAGGACACAGCTATGATGATGCCGCTGCACTCTAGCTAGGCAACAAAGACCTTGTCTCAAAAACAACCAAACCCGCACTGAGTGTCGTGTCTATTTCTGAGGATCATAGGTTGTTTTCTACCAAAGATCCTACATGGACCTCTAGAGGAAGGGACACCTCACCCAGAGGGAAATTTTGAGCTGAAGTTATTCATGGAGTCAGGATTCAGAAATGTGTTTAGGGAGAGAATCCAGATTGGCGTCTCAGTGTTCCTTCTCAATGGCCAAGTTTCTTTCCCTTCCTCCAGTGAAGGGGTGAGGAAAGAGAGCCCCTCTGTACTCCTTGGGCTCTTGCCTCCAGTCATCTGATGATTATTCTGCTGGCAGGGAAAAGGCCTTTCAGTCTGAGAAGCTCACAGGATCCTAACTTTAGATTTCCTCTCCTAGTTGTTCAGGTAATTAAGGCAGAAGTACAATTACAAGCCAACTCTGTTCTCTAGGGGACAAGCTAAGAATAATTCCACTCAATTGTTAAAACTTTGTAATATGCCTTGAGAGAATAGAACCCTAAGGGATACAGTAAATAGTGGTAGAGAAATACAAACAAAGGTAAACCTTGTCCTGTCTGTAGGTAGCGAGAGGATGATGAAATAACAGTAACTGAATTAATGAATATATGTGCAGCATTATGTCCCACCATTCATTAAACATTTATTGAACATCAACTTTATTCCAGACCTAAAATAAGTTCCTGTATTTAGGAAGCTTACAGTGAAGTGGGAAAAGGAAAGATTAGTTCTAATTTTGAAATGCTACACGTGAAACAAATGGATGTTGAGATAGAAAATGTTGGGTGAGAGGACCCTATGTAAATAGTGTGGTCAGGGAAGACTTTGTCTGATACTTGAAGAATGAGCTGAACTCATCACAGGCAGAACTGGGGAAAAAGCAATGAACTCTCCAGAGGAAAAAGCTGTGTAGAGGTCCCAGAACCAGGAAGGAGGCCAGTGTGGCTGGAGGGTGGTAGGTGAGAGATAGCAGTTGTGGGGGTTGCTCTTAGAAAATCAATGACCTCAGAATCACCAAAGGCCATTGAGTGTTAGGACAAGGCATTTGGGTTTTATTTAAGATCAAAGGGTAGATGTTAAAGAGTTTTTTTTAGATGGGATGTGATTTGGGCCGATTGTGTTTTATAAAGATCACCTGTTTGCTGTGTGGAGGATGGGTTGGAGGTGGGCAAAAGAGGCCATGGGAGAGGGGAGGAGACCATAGCCATTCATGACAGACTCCAGAGGCCTGAACAAGGTGGGAGCAATGGGGGTGGAGAGAAGGGGTTGATGTTGAGATATACTTTCAAGGGAAAATGGCCAGGTGCTGCAACTCATACCTATAATCCTAGCACCTGGGAGGCTGAGATGGGAGGATCCCTGGAGCTCAGGAATTTGAGACCAGCCTGAGCAAAAGTGAGACCCTGTTTCTACTAAAATTAGAAAAATTAGCTGGGCATTGTGTTGGGTGCCTGTAGTCCCAGCTACTCAGGAGGCTGAGGCAGGAGAATCCCTTGAGCCCAAGAGTTTGAGGTTGCTGTGATGACCTTAGGGCACTCTATCCAGGGTAACAGAATGAGACTCTATCTCAAACAACCACCCCCCCCAACCCAAACAAAAATACTTTCAAGGGAAAATACTTACAGGTTAAATTGATATGTTCTTTTCAAAAGCGACAGAGGCTCTATAAAGTTGAAATTCACCCTGAATCACTGAAGGCAGGCTCCTTTGCCACCTCTTTTCCCACAAGGGGAATTAGGGGAACCTTGGAATCTGTTCGGGATTCTCCCTTGGAAAGAGGAATGACCTTGGTCTTGCAAAGGCTTTGAAGGTTCCTGAGAGACCCTAAAGGCAGCTTACCTAAAGGAGGGAGGTGAAGGGCAGCTCCTGGAACATGAGGATGGGCAGAGCAGCTTGTGTGGCCAGAGAAGCCTGCAGATTTCTTTGAGATGTGATGTGGGAGGTCACTGGTGTTGAAAAGGTAAGGCTGAGTGGATGCTGGGGCAGAGGGGTCACTCAAGGATCTGCTATACTCCTTTTTGGATTGAGTAGGGACAAAACCACAAAGTAGTCAAGGTTCTTCTTGGGTGTTTCTGTGTGTGTGTGGGGGGGGTCCACAGCTTAGAGGGAAACCTGCAGAGGGGATGGGTGAGCATGGCAACTGGCTTCAAAGTGTTGACAGCTGTGTTAACTGATTTACTGTGTTAACTCTAGAGGCAGAAGTTGAGATACTTTTTTTTTTTTTGAGATAGAGTCTCAAGCTGTCACCCTGGGTAGAGTGCAATGGCATCACAACTCACAGAAACCTCAAACTCTTGGGCTTAAGCAATTCTCTTGTCTCAGCCTCTCAGCTGGGACTACAGGCACCCGCCACAATGCTTGGCTATTTTGTTGTTGTTGTTGTAGTTGTCATTGTTGTTTACCAGGCCCAGGCCGGGTTTGAACCCGCCAGACTTGGTGTATGTGGCCAGTACCCACATACAGTTGGAATATTTTAAATCCAATATAGGGAGATGTCTTGCTCCAACCATATAGGCAAGACCAATATGAGTAGGCTTCACTCAGAGAATAAAGAAGTCAAAAGCAGCCCATGCACAGGCTGGAGAATGGGTTGAATGAGAAGCCAATGTCTAGTTGCTACAGCAGAAAAAGCGGTGGCAGGATGAGCCTTAGGCCAGGTTCTGTCCAATGGGGGTTGTAAGCCGTGTCCAGCAAGCTTCAGGGTCAGTTTTTAGGCAAATCTGAGACCAAGTCAGTGAGAGGCTGAAGTAAATCATGAAAACTAGGATTGGTAGCTGCAAATTCAGAGGAATGGGTACAGACGGAGTTGTGTTTCTTTAAGATTCCTTTGGAGACCTGGGACCCACCCTCTGTTCCCTGATCCTAATAATTTGATGACGTGTGCAACAGTGAGAGAATCTGTTTCTCAGAGAGTTAAGTGCTTTGCCTTGTCTATTTGTAGAGTAAAATCTGGATCACATCTTTTTTTTTTTTTTGAGATGGAGCCTCAAGCTATCCCCCTGGGTAGAGTGCCATGGCATCACAGCTCATAGCAACCTCCAACTCCTGGGCTCAAGCGAGTCTCCTGCCTCCACCTCCCAAGTAGCTGGGACCACAGGCGC
>CAUYQV010019113.1:0-16358 GCA_963574575.1 Galagoides demidoff | reverse complement strand
AGAATGCACGAACAGGCTGGAGAACAAGAAGGGAATATACGGTTTTCAGCCACGATATGGCTATTTCTCCAGAATATGAGTTTTATATTATTTTTATTAATTTTATAATGTTAAACTGTAATAAATAATTGCTGAGAAGTGATTATCAAGAACTGCTTATCAAAGTTTGCATTGTTGTCAGGCCCTGCCTGTCCCGTCCCCCACCCCGCCCCCCACCATGTTGTCCCGCCCTACAGATGTTAAAATCTGGTCACCCTATATAAGGAGGGAAAAGGACTTGACCTCTCAGCCTTATTCCACATCTGGAACAAGAATATAATCATCCATCAGATACTTCTTGAGAGCCTACCAGGAACCAGGCCTAAGCATTGGGGACACAGGGGTGATCAAGTACTTCCACTTTCATGAAGATTAAATTCAAGTGTTCTGTATAAACAGCGATGGGGAGGCATTAGGGAAGCAA
This sequence comes from Galagoides demidoff, assembly GCA_963574575.1. Classification (NCBI taxonomy): domain Eukaryota; kingdom Metazoa; phylum Chordata; class Mammalia; order Primates; family Galagidae; genus Galagoides; species Galagoides demidoff. Next base: position 15,895 of record CAUYQV010019113.1, on the reverse strand, counting down.
GACCATTACTGATGGTGAGAAGCAACATGAAGGAAAAAGGCAGGGCACCAGACAGTCACGAGGCAGGCAGGCAGGGAGCTGGAGACGAATTTTAACCTGAGACCAGAAAGGCAAAAAGCAGAGGATAAACGGTGCAGGCGCAGGGAACAGCAAGTATAATATCCAAGGAGGGGAAGGACAGACAGAGTTTACTGGGGAACAAAATGGAGGTGAGCATGGCTGGAGAGCGTAGCATTCCAGGGAGAAATGGCCTGACAGACAGGTCAGACAGGTCCTTGAGGGTTGCAGTTAGGAACACCAGTAGTGTTCCCAGGGCAATTTGGAGCAGAGGTGGTTTCACTCAGGGGAGTAGCATCGTCACTTGCTATTGTGAGGAAATAGACTCTAGACAGGAAGAGGGGAGGCTGAGAAGCTATTGCTGTTTCCCCAGTGAGAGATGATTCCGGCTTGAATGAGAATGGAGGTGGTGAGAATGAAGAATTACCATGAATATTAAATAACATAAAGAGTATTAAGTACGTGGCACATAAGAAATGCCCAGTGTTTTATTTTAGAGACAGAGTCTTGCTCTGTTGCCCAGGCTGGAATACAGTGGTACAACCATAGCTCACTGTAGCCTCAAGCACCTGGGCTCAAGTGATCCTCCAACCTCAGCCTCTTCTCTTGCCCTTCTGTCATTCACTGTCTACACAGACCTTTCCAAATTCCTGAGTAATTTCCCTTCAAATAACATCTCAGGTCTTTACCAGGACCTGTGCAACCCCACCCGTCTTTGCTGCCCTCTGGTCTCTGTCTGCTGCACTCCCAGGACTCAGGCTGCCCTGGCTTCCTCTCAGCTCCCAGGACACTAACCACTCCCTCCCTAGGCCTTCTCCCCATGCCTGCTCTGCCTGGAGCATGCTGCCCACTCCTCACCCCCCATCCTCCAATTTTCCCACCACTGGCTCCTTTTCCTCTGCTCAATTCTTGGCTCAGATGCCACCTCCTCAGATTCCTTCCCAGAAAAGTTTATCTAGATTGCCTCTTCAGGCTCAGTGCCTGTAGCACAGTGGTTACGGTGCCAGCCACATACACCAAAGTTGGTAGGTTCAAACTCAGCCCAGGCCAGCTAAAACAACAATGACAACTATAACAAAAAACAGCCAGGCATTGTGGTGGGTGCCTGTAGTACCAGCTACTTGGGTGGTTGAGGCAAGAGAATCGCTTGAGCCCAAGACTTTGATGTTGCTGTGAGCTGTGACGCCATGGCACTCTACCAACGGTGACATAGTAGGACTCTATCTCAAAATAAATAAATAAATAAATTGCCTCTTCCCTCTCATCTCCATTGCACTCCATGGCTGCCTCTTGTTTGTTTCCTTCAAAGCATTGTAAAAGTTGGTCATACAAATTGGGTCATTCTTGTCACACCCAACCCAATCAGAGTCCAGGAACCAGGGCAAAGCATTCAGGGAACATGACATTACTCCAAGAATGTGATTTTCTGCAAGCCTAGCTGCCAAAACTCCCTGCTGTAACCTGAAATTAGTTTTGTCTACTAGCTACAAAAACAAACTGCTGGGACTCCAAGACTAGCTTTGTCCACTATCATCACTCATCAGTCAGTGCTTGTCAGTTCCCCAGCTCTATACTACAGCCAATGAACTTTCTTTTAGAACAAAACATAGCACTTCTCCTTTTTATAGACCTCTTCCAGGCTTGGCACCCATAGCTCAGTGAATAGTGCACCGGCCATATACACCAAGGCTGGTGGGTTAGAGACCGGCCTGGGCCTGCTAAACAATAATGATCACTGCAACCAAAAAAGAGAGAAAGAAAATGGCCGGGCATTGTGGTGGGCATCTGTAGTCCCAGCTACTTGGGAGGCTGAGGCAAGAGAATCACTTAAGCCAAACAGTTTGAGGTCGCTGTGAGCTGTGAGGACCTGGCACTCTACCAAGAGCAACATACTGATACTTTGTCTCAAAAAAAAAGACAAAAAACCCCAAGTATGGTGGCTCACTCCTATAATCACTTTGGGAGTATTGCTTGAGGCTAGATTTTTGAGACCAGCCTAGCAATATTTTTCTCTAGAAAAAAGTAAAAAAAAAAAAAAAATTAGCCAGATATGGTTGGGGTGTGCCTATGGTCCTAACTACTTGGGAGGCTGAGGCAGGAGGATCACTTGAGCCCAGGAATTCCAGAATACACCCCAGCCTGAGTGACAGTCCTGTAAAAAAATTTAAAAAAAAAAAAACTCCAGACTTCTCTTTGTCCTTACAAAAGAACTACACAGTCTGTGTATCTGTCCCAAACTGCAGCTCTTGCTTCCTGAATAAAATATTTTAAATTTAGAAATTCATCTGTATTTTATTTGACCTTACCAGCATTTACTACAATTTTCAGTGAAGTTTCCATTTATTGTTCACTTTCCCCACTAGGCTGTGCCCTCCACTAGATCCCTACCACCTCCCCCATTAGACGGTGAACCATCTAGTAGACTGTTACAGAATGTTTGTGTCCCCCCTCTCCCCAGCCCAGACATACATTGAAACCCTAAACCCTTGTGTGAATGTATTCGGAGATGGGGCCACTAAGGAAGTGATTAAGGTTTAATGAGGTCATAAAGGTAAGTCCCTGATCCAATAGGATTAGCGTCCTCATAAAAAGAGACAGCAGAGAGCACCCCCACCCATGCCTGCACCTGCACTGAGGGGAGATGTAAGGACACAGAGGAAGGCTAACCTGCCAGCCAGCGACAGCCAGAAACCCACCCTGCTAGTTGGTAATCTGGGAGGAAATAAGTATCGGTGGTTTAGGCCACTCAGCCTGTGGTGTTTGTTATGCAGATCTAGCAGACTGAGCCACATGGACGTCTTTGCTTGCTCACCACCTTCTTCCCACTTCCTGACACAGAACTCACCACATGGCGGGGACTCGGTAAATATTTGTTGAATGAATGAGTGACTTTTCCTATTTGCACTGCATTGCAAGGCACCCAGGAAGTGGTGAAAGCAACAGACCTAAGCTGGGTTGAAGTCCCTCTCTCACTATCAAGTCATTATTTACTTCTCGGGCTCTTTTCCCATCTCTAGGCCTCAGTTCCCCAGTGGGTGAGGTAGGACAACTCAGCAAGATGGCCTTCTAAGTTCCCTCTCGGGACTGTTCCCTCTCCACTGTCCAGACACTGGACTTGTTCATTTTCACTTGTAAATCTCTCTCCTGCCCACAGTTGCCCTCATCAGTATCTTACGGTGGAGGAACACTAAGGCAGAGAACAGCGATCACCAAAAAGGGATGAGCTTTGTTAGCATAATAAACATTGCCTTGAGATTATGCCCTTTGAGCTTTGAGGGCTCAACATACTCTCTCTTTCCTTTCCTTTCCTTTTTTTTTTTTTTTTGAGACATTCTTACTATGTTGCCCTTGGTAGAGGACTGTGGCTTCACGGCTCACAGCAACCTCAAACTCTTGGGCTTAAGCAATTCTCTCGCCTCAGCCTCCCAAGTAGCTGGGACTATAGGTGCCTGCCGCAACACCCAGCTATTTTATTGTTGCAATTGTTGTTGTTGTTTTTCAGCTGGCCCTGGCTGGGTTTGAACCCACCAGCCTCAGTGCATGTGGCCAGCACCAAAATCACTGTGCTACAGGTGCTGAGCCAAAAATACTCTCTCTTTCAAGAAATGATGTTGATATTTTACAAGTCCTTAAAGAAACAAATGAGAATTTGACCATCTGTGCCAGTCCTTCAAATTTATTTGGAACTGTGACCAACGCATGAAGTTCTAGTCTTGAATGACATAAACTATGCACGTGGAAGGGATTCTAATTATTTTTAGAGTTCCTATCATGCACTAGTCAAGTGGAGGAATACAGAACAACTAAATTATAGCTTCACAGGTACATTGCAAGGGGCCTGAATTCAAATCAAAACTCTGCCTCTGGTCCTCACCTTAAGCAAGTGAAATAACTTCTCTGAGCCTCAGTTTCCTTATCTGGAAAATGAGAGTAATAACAGTGCCTACCTCATGTAACACTTAGTCTAGAGCTTGGCACATAGAAAAGAACCAATAGCTGTGAGCTACTACTATCATTATTATTTAGGTGTGGGGGGGGGTCACAGTAATCAGCCTGGGCTATGAGGAGGTACCTGAGGGGACAAGGGTGGGGTGGTGAATACCCTTCTGGATAGGGGTTTCATTTTGTCTCTGAAGTCTCCAGCTTCTAGCCCAAAAGAATACTAGCATTCACTTCTACCAGAATATATGACCTCGGGCAAATCATTTCCCAGCTTTCTGCTTTGGGTCTCTAATCTATTAAGAAGGAAGCAATTACTCCCACTTTCCACAGGATAGTGGAACTCAAACTTTGACCAGTATCAGCATCACCTGAGAAACATGGAAAAAAATAGGTCCAAAGGTCCACATTCTACCCCACTTCAACAAGTCCGAGTCTGTGTTTATCATCTCTCCAGATGATGTGATTGATACACACTATGGTTAAAAACTCCCGTAAAAGAATGAAAGGAACGAGGCTTTCTATTTACAGAATATAAGGGATTATTAAGATTATTTCACCCTTTATGGTGATGTCAAGGCTGTCCTTATATAGGTTGCTCGTGCCCACCCCCCAAAGGGAGATGGGTCAGAAGACCCCTCCCAAACCCCTGGCGTCTTCACACCTTTCCGAGTAAGCTACAATCTGGTACCCACTGCACAAAGGGGAAAAGGAGGCTTGTGGAGGAGGAATACCTTCCCCCAGGGCACAACAGTTTCATGGTAGAGCCACAGTGGAGCCCAGGTCTCTGGATGGCTGGGCCACCAGTGATAGAAGGGCTTATTTTCCATGACCCCAATGGGAGAAGCTCCCTTGCTTGCTGACAGGTGGTGCAACAAGTTGGGGGTGTAGCCCACCCCATCCTGTAAACTTTGTCTTCCGCTGACAAGGCCTGGAAAGGGCACCGGGCAAACACTGATATTCCAGCAGCCCCTTTTGGAAAGGTTTGAAGATTAACTCAGGGTTCTTCTCACAACCCGGAAAGGAAGGCAAAGATGAGCTCACATCCACATATCACAAGCTCCCAGACAATCTTATGTACTGATCACATGGCCTGATTAGGAACAGAGCTCTACCGGTGCCATGAGATGTGAGACTAGAAATTGGGATGCAGCCTGCTACTCCACAGACCAGAAGGACTGCCACGTAGCGCTGCCAGGCAAGGCGACATGACACTTCTCAAATCATAGCAAATGTTTCAGCTGACTCAGGGAAAGGAATTTGAAGGGTGGGGCCAGCATTCAAGGGGGGGCTGCATAGTGGTCAAAGTTGTAGGCTGCAGACATAGAAAGACCTGGCTGGGGCTACTACAGGGTCGCTGAATTCTAGTCGTGACCTTCTGCAAGTTATTCTTCAACTCTCTGAGCCTCGATTTCCACATCTAAAAACAAAGTAATGAAGCTACCCAGGGAAATAGCCAGGCTTTGTGGAGCCTGAAGCGCCTATCACTGGGGAGAGAGTAGTGGTCAGGGGTGGGAAGGGCCTCTTTAAAGAAGAAAAATACAAAATTACACATTCAAAATTGCATGTGGGACCTGGGGAAGAGCCTCATGTAAGGGAGGGGCCTGACAATCTGTCTGAGATGCCACCAGTCACCAGTGAAATTATTTAAGCAAAGCTCCTGCCACCTAGTAAGCCCTCAGGAAATGTTAGTTTGAGGGATGAGATGATGGAGGGGACAGTGGTGTGGCTTGAGTAAAAGGCTATAATTTTGAGGGAGTTCATCTGCATGGAAGCACAGATAATGACAGAGAACGGGATACTAGAGAAACGCCCAAGACGTCTTTAGCTGCAAAGTTCCATCCTGGATGTCATATGTGACCTTAGACAAATTGAACTCTCCTAGTGTCAGCATCCTGCCAGGAAAATGTGGCTGGACGTCATACAGTTTCTGCCTCTCCCTCGTTTCCAAAAGAACACCTTCTACTCGTTCCACAGAGCCTTGCAAAAGCTAAGAAGCACTTAGAGAGAAGTAAGTGATTGTACATGTTTTTCCAACTTAAGGAAAGGGAGATCCGGGAAGGAATGGAAGCCCCCACCCTGAGATAGGTAGAGGAAGTGTGTAGGTATTTTCTTGGAGGAATTAATAGAATATTAGTTAAAAACCCTGACAGGTTGGGCTGTGAGCCTGAGGCTCTCACTTTTTGGCTGTGTGACCCCAGGTAGATTACTTTATTTTAAGAAGCCTCAGTTTCCTCATTTAATTGACAGAATTAAATGAGAAAATATAGATAAAACACTCAGAGGAGTGTGCTTATCCTTTAGTAAAGTGCTCTTGTCATTAAAATTGTCAGTATTGTAGCTGCTGTTACTACTGTTACAGAGAAATATCAGTGAGTGAGTGGGTGACTCCTTTCCCAATTCCCTCCCCTCCTGCCTGCTCCTCCCAGGAGTCCTCTTCCACTGGCTTCTTTAGGCAGGCAGCAACGCCTTCTGGGGAGGTGGGTGGAGCCTCAGGCCAGCTTGGCCAGAGCCACTTAAGGCACGAGGCACTGAGCTGGGGTGTACACCTGCACTAGATACCTTCCTGCTCACCTCCTTCCAAAGCAGACCTCCTTGTCACCTTGAGCCTTCCCTTTCTAAAGCAGTCATGTCTGTGACAGAGCGTGCTGGGGGTCCCCAGGGAACCGTGGCCCTCAAACTGGACAGTGTGTCATCTCCTGAAAGTGCCAGGAAGCTGCAGAACAAGGACTCCGGGTTTTTGGATGGAAGTCCTTCAGAGTCGCAAGACTTGGAGAAGACCAAGGGCATAACGTGAGTGCTGTTTCTTACTATCCCTATTTCCGCCCTCCAGCCTGAAGCTTGCATTGGCAAAAAATCCTGAGGTGGGTGGGTTTGACCCACGGCCCATTGTACAGATGAGGAAACTGATATTGCAAAAGGTGCACTCAGAGGCCAAGTGCAGAAAAGCCCTTTGGGACGTAGTAACCCAATCCCCAGTGTGTGCAGAGGGGAAACTAAGGACCAAATACCCCGAGCCACATACATAGAGGCTGGAATCCACCACTGGCCTTAAAGTAATTCCTTTTGTTCCTGTTAATATTGGGGGAAAAGGCAGAATCCTTAACTTCTCAGAGCAGAAGATGAGTCCTGAGCTTTAAACCACAGTGGCCTCACTGACAACCAAGCATTACCTCTTTCCCGTCCCTTTTCTATAGTATGCCCAGCCTTTATTTTAATTAAGAATTGCAGTGATGACACCAAAAAGCCCAGTATGTAGACAGTTCTAGTGTTCTCCATTTTCTAGGGGGTGGGGAGGAGGAGTCATTCATAAGGCTTTAGAACATGACAAAGAGGGAATCCAAGCTGCAGGCTCCAGCTCCCTTTCCCCAAACCTGACCCCACCACTCAGCCAGACTAGCTGAGATCATTTAGGAAGAAAGTAAAGGGATTCTGCTGATTTAAGAAGAAAGTTTTTGCACTATTGGCACAGCAGAGCACTGGACAGAGAATCAAGAGGCTTTGAATTTGAGTTGTGACTCTGCTCCTTTTCTTCTCTGAGTCTCAGTTTCCTAAAATGCAAAATTTGGCTACATTGGTGGCTGTGTGAATTAAAAGAGGGTGCTTGTGGAAATGAAATCTCAAGGTGTGTGTTCGGGGTGCAGCAGGCAGGGACATTCAGGGGTAAGCAAAGCTCCTCTCCATAGCCAACCCTCAGGACACTTGAGGAACAGACCTAATGTAGCCTGGGAGCATGGGATCCGGTGATTCCCCAGGGTAAGAAATTGAGCTGTGTAGGCCTTGGGGCCATCCATTGCTGAGTAGAGGCATTTCTCAAGCAGAGGCCCTGAGGAAACAAACTCTTGTGTTCTGAATTGATACAAGGTTTGATGGCAATATCAGCTATGTAAGAATTGAAGGAATAAAGTGAGTGAGAGCTAGGGAGCACAGGTGGCTTGGAGAGAACCGTATAACAGGCTGGGTAAGCATGGCACCTAGAGGATCGGCTCCCCTGGGCTCAAATTCCCATTTAGCTGCTTACCAGCTTGAGCCACTGACAGAGATTCTCTGTGGCAGTTTCCCCTCTGTGAAAGGACAGTACTCCTCCCAGGCAATTTGAGCGTAAAGCCCCCAGCGCCAGTGCTCATTAGCACCCGCTCCTGTGAATGTGAAGATGGCATAAGGTTACCAAAAGAGTTAGGGCTAGAGGCCACATGGGAGCAGGGTCTGCTAAGACCTGTGGAAACTGGCAGCCACCGACTGAAAAAATAAAGTTAGAAATGACAGTAAAGAAAGACATGAGACATAGAGCAGAATTAAAGGTGGGAGCTCAGGGGTCCATTGCCCACCTGTGGGCTTCTGGCAGTGGCACGGAGTGTTTGCTCCACTCTTCTTTTATTGAAGTTTATTTGCCCAGAGGGTAAAAAAAGGGAGGGAACAAGGATGCCAGCAGATTCTGAGTGAGCAAGACAGCTACTATTGTTATTATTTTTAACCTTACAGGTAGCCTTGAGAAATCTGAAATCTGAGCCTTGTATTTGGGAGAGCCTCCAGTTTGAGATCACACATGTAGATTTCTAGGGAGGTGTTAAATTCCACTAGTTCCCTGTGGAGTAAAATGCCATTGGAGTTAATCTCCTCTAAGGAATTGGCGGGAGGGAGGCATTTTCCTCCCATCACCACCACAGAAGATTTTCCTCTGCTATAAGGGATATAAGCTCTTCTGCCCATATGTCAGGGCTCCAGCTACTCCCTTGATCTCTGCCCCAGGAAGATGCAAATCTCCACAGTGGGTATCTGCTTTGCCCTTTACTAGGCAGGAAACGACCCGGTTAATGTATCTTTCTAGGTCTTTGCCATAGTCTCTTCTATGGCCATTTTTCCTCAGAGGCTCACAGACCGAGCAGGGGTATTTGTAAGCTGTATCCCCAACAGGCTAGAATTTCAGAAAAGGCAGAAAGCTTGCTAGCAATGGCTAGCTTAAATGTAAACAAGCTGACTTTTCTTTGTTTCAACTCACTCAGCTTACTTTCTAATTTTGCTCTAGTTCTGGGGGGTGTTTTCCCTTGCCAAGAATGGGGTCTTCGATCCCCATTCTCCCAGCAGCCACATCTCCTTCGCATGACTCACCACACTATGTTTTTAAGTTAGCTGAGTGGTCCAAAGTTAAAATTCCAATTTCCTAAGTCCTTTAGTTAGAAATTTCCAAAGTGACCCAATGACCCTTTCCTGGTTGCAAAACAAGCCCATCACTGGCAGAATAGGGCGCAGTGCTCAGTCAGCAATGTTGACACCCACAGGAAGAAAGGCATGCGAGACTCTCCACCCCCTTTCTCCCGCGATTGTTCTCTTTAACCCTTAGCAAATCTACCAGCAGATCCTCAGGAAGCTAAAGGATCGAGGGCTTTATCATAAAAATATGGGTGTTTGGGGTAGTCCTTTCAAACATGTTGCCGAAGATGACACAGCTAGTGTAAGCAGTGGCAGCTTTTAGTTTTTATCCCTGGCTTGTCCAACCCCAGGGAGCTTCTTCCAGGATACCTCTGCTACTTTTCAAACTAGCTGAAAAGCTCTTGTGGGGAATTTTCTAGAATTGTACCTGTAAACCCAGGAACCACCTTGATTTAACCTGGTCCAGGTACAAAAAGGTATAGAAATAGGTTTGTTTGGTGATCCAGCAACAGACAGGGTACTTCCCTGGAACTTTTTCTCCTGATGATTTGGACTTTCTCCTCTGGACCAATCTTCACATTTGTCTTAAAGAAAGGGTCTGAGTCTTTGTTTTTGTTTGGGGGTGGGAGAAGCCGTGCATTCCCTGGTCTTGATGCTCTAGGCTGAAAACAATAACAACAACAACAACAGAAAACCTCTGGAGCCCAATCCCTAAATGACTCTGTGCCACTAGCCATCTAGAGATTCAAGCCATCTGACCTGTTTATTCAGAACTCACAATGATTTCTTGTTTCTGCTTGCTCTTTTCTCTGAGTTCAACCCTGTCTTCCTACCAGTTTTATGACTTTAAGCTAGGCACTGCCCCCTCTCTGAGCCTCAGTTTCCCCAGTTATGATAAGGGACGTTCTCTTCCTCACTCTGTCTGGGTTAATAATCTCCAGGAGACAGCTCAGCAGAAAGAGTGAAAAACAGAGATGCTGAAGCAGCCCTGGGCTGGGCTCAAATCTTGGTGCCCTGATATATTTAAAAAACTCTGTGCCTCAGTTTCTTCACCCACAAGATGATAAAAAGTATCTACTTCATAACCTTTACAAGAGGATTAAATGAGATAATACACATAAAGTACTTAGCATAGTGTTTTGCATAGTGATTTATAATGGCCTATATATAGTAAGTGTCCTGCTAAAACCAGGACACTTCTGAGCAAATCTGGATGATTGGCCATCGAACAGGAGACCCACATGTGCCAGGCAAGGACCCAGGGACTGAAAGATGGCCAGGAACCCACCTAGAGGGAAAGACTATGGGATCCTGTCCCCTCTACCACACCCCAGCTTTATATTCCCTTCCTCTCCTTTAGGTTGTTCCAGACCTTGATTCACCTGTTGAAAGGTAACATGGGCACAGGGGTCCTGGGACTACCTCTGGCTGTGAAGAATGCGGGCATCCTGGTAAGAGGGGATGCCATAGATTGGACCACTCTGACCAGTTGTGAAAGGGAGATGGGAGAAGAAGCTCTCATGGTTTATTTTTATTTATTTATTTTTGAGACAGAGATTCACTATGTCACCCTCACTAGAGTGCTATGGCATCATAGCTCACAGAAACCTCAAACTCTTTTTTTTTTTTTAGAGACAGAATCTCACTTTGTCAAGAGTGCTGTGGAGTCACAGGTCACAGCAACCCCCAGCTCTAGGGCTTAGGAGATTCTTGTGCCTCAGCCTCCTGAGTGTTGTGACTTCAAGCGCCCACCACAACGTCCAGCTATTTTTTTGTTGCAGATTGGCCAGGTCCAGGTTTGAACCCACCACCCTCGGTATATGGGGCCAGTGCCCTACTCACTGAACCACAAGCGCTGTCCAGAAACCTCAAACTCTGGGGCTCAAACAATTCTCTTAGTTCAGTCTCCCAAGTAGCTGGGACTACAGGTGTCTGCCACAGTGTCCGGCTTTTTTTTGTTGCAGCTGTCATTGTTGGTTACCTGGCCCGAGCTGGGTTCAAACCCACCAACTTCAGTGTATGTGGCACCACTGTGCTACAGGTGCCAGGCCAGCTCTCATGGTTTTTAACAGCCTGCAACAAGCAGTCTTTTGAGGAAGGAGCTTGATCCAGACTTAGGGTCTAGACCAGTGCTCTTCAACCTTCTTTATCTCATGGCACACTTGAACCTATAGTTAAACCTCCATGACACACTTAAATTATGTTGATTTTTTTAAAAGAGTAAGAAAAGAAATATACCTACTATGTTTTAAACTTCTCCCTAAAATAATTTAATTAATGATCTTTAAAAATTGTCACGGTACAAGATTCTCTCATGGCACACTGGTTAAAAATCACTGGTCTAGGCTGGGTGCTATGGCTCACACCTGTAATCCTAGCAATCTGGGAGGCCAGGGCAGGTAGATTGCCTGAGCTAGAGACCAGCCTGAGCCAGAGCAAGACCCCGTCTCTAAAAATAACCGGGTGTTGTGGTGGGCACTTGTAGTCCCAGCTACTCAGGAGGCTGAGGCAAAAGAATTGCTTGAACCCAAAAGTTTGAGGTTGCTATGAGCTATGAGACCATATATTCTACTGAGGGTGACAAATCAAGACTCTGTTTCAAAAAAAAAAAAAAAATCACTGGTCTAGACATTTAGCCTGGGCTTAAGCTGTGGCTCTGCCATAGACTGCAGTGGCCTTGGCAAGTCATCTGTCTACTCTCTGAGCCTCAGTTTCCTCTTTTGTAGAATATAAGCCTTGGACTATGACCAGCTTTTCAATTATACTCCGTAGAACTCTAGGTCACCTTGGGGAAGCCTCACAGGCCACTTGGGACACATATAGTTGGGATTCTGGGCCCTTTACTCCCAATGCTATGCCCCCTTGCAATTGCTTTCTACGTTATTGGAATACTATTTGAGATTACAGTTGAAAAAAAAAACCGCTGCTAATATAAAGGAACTTGCAAACCAGTTTTCTAGAAACTTAATGAAATTTGTACTTCCAAATTCTTCTGTTCAGTGTTCTCCATAACCCCTTCTCTTCTCCCTTGCCCGGCCCTGCCCTGCCCCTCCAGGTGGGCCCACTCAGTCTGCTGGTGATGGGCTTTGTCGCCTGCCACTGCATGCACATCCTGGTCAGGTGTGCCCAGCGCTTCTGCCAGAGGTGAGGAAAACGGTGTCTTTGTGTCAATTCCCTTGGCATATGGTTCTCTTGTACTTTGCAAAGCATCCTACAAACACATAGTAAGAATTGACTTCCTAATTTTCTCCAGTAAGACCAAGAAGGAGTGAAGAACATTTAGGGATAGGGAACTCGGGTGAAACTCTGCCATGTGGCTCCCTGGGTGATCTCAAGTCAGGCCATTATACTTACCTGGTTGCCTTATCTGTAAGTAGTGTTTAAACAATCTATGCCTAACCCTGCCTCCAAGAATTGCCATGAGGATCCAATGAGATCATGGATATAAAAATGACTGTACCCACTCAAGGTATGCATTATTACTCCTGCTATCTGGTAACCACGGCACTTAACAGGCAAGAAAAACAGGTCACCAAGGAATTCCTGCCAAGTGTCAAAGCCTGAGTTAGAACTTGGATCTCTGCCCCAGGGTTCTTTCTTTTCTCTGTGTCCTACCTTGCTCTGCATCTCTTGATTTTTGAGTATATGATCTCAGGTTAAACTATGCCTGGGGAACTGTCTACACACTCTCTCCTGCAGGTTTAACAAGCCCTTTATGGACTACGGGGATACGGTGATGCACGGACTGGAAGCCACCCCCAGCTCCTGGCTGCAGAACCATGCCCACTGGGGAAGGTACCTTGTTCCTGCTTTGTCCACAGTTGGGAAGGGTATGAGAGGAGAAAATGCTGCTGTCAGGGATGCCTTCTTCCCTGGCTCATGTGGCACAGAATGTCAGACCTTCCATGTGGACAGGGTCCCTCCGCAACATCCTTGATCCAGCCCCGCTTCTAGTACACGTCCCATGACAGAGTGCTCATTCCTTTGCTATGAGGCTTTAATATTGTCCACTCTTTTATAAACCTCATTTATCCAGCTGTTACCATGTACCAGGCCCTGGAAATGCTTGGGGGGGGGGGGCGACAAGACAAACAGCCAGACTTTGCTCTCACAGAACCTATGGGAAAGCAGACATTAAATAGCTTAGAACACAGTTATTTCCTAAGCGCTGGGATATGATGAGAGAAAGAGGCCCTGATGACCATGGAGCAGGTAAGAAGATGTGTGTCGGCTGCGGGGAGAAGGGCGATTCCCAGATGGAACAGATGAGATGAGTCCCAAGAATGAGGAATTACCTGGGCAAACAGGCAGGGACATGAAAGGTACAGAAAGACCAGGTAGCTCCAGGGCAGAGAGTGAGGGAGATGGAAATGAAGGAGCCAGGGGCCTTATCAAGTTGTACATTTTAGACTCTCTTAAAGGTTTTATTCTTTTCCTAAAGGCAATAGGAAACCTTTGGAGGATTTTAATCAGGGAAGTCATCATATTTGCAGTGTTTTAAGATCTGTCTGTCCTCTGTGAGGAGAATAGAATTCACAAGGAGGCTGTTGACAACAAACAGTGGGCAACAGTGGCTGTGACAAATCTGGTGGCAGTGGGATTGAAGAAAAATTGACTTGGTCATGAATGGGATCCAGGGATTGAGAGAAAGGGAAAGAGTCCTGGTTGACTCAGATTTCTGATAGCTTCTATTTGGGGCAAGTTGGGTCTCAGGTACCTGAGAGACATTGGTGTGAAGTCAAGTGTGTAGGTTTGAACCTATCTGCAAGCAGGAGAGCAGAATGGAAGTCATCAGCCATGAAGCCGTGGGCAGAAAAGGTCTTTTAGGGAGAAGTGAAAAGAAAAGAAACCCAGACTTTTAGGACCCTTTGTTGAGCTAAATGAAGTTTTCCTCTCTGAAAATCCCACAATTTGGCTCTCAGAGATGACACAGAATGAATCAACACCCTTTGTCCTCTGGTACTTAGGACTACTTCTGCTCCTTTGTTTTTGTTTTCAGATCTGTCCCCACCCTGCCTACCCCTCTTTTTGAGCACCAATTCTAGATTGTCAAAATCTCTCTTGAACTATGATATCCCAAAACTATAGTGCTTGTGGTGTGCCTCTACCCATGGGACGTAGTCTGGATGGCATCGTGGGTCTGCACCACCCTTAGCCCAAAACCCATACTCAAGGCAGCCTGTGAGCAGACTCAGAAGGCCGTGGGATAATGTGAATGTGTCGCTTCTTCCCCTTCTCCTAAAACTGTTCTTCCTTCTGAGTTTCTCAGTTCATTTTGCTGTCTGTGCCAAAAGCCTATAAATCACCTTAGACCATTTCCTTTCCCTTCCTCCCTGCAGATATGATCACCACATTCTGTAAATTCTAGGTCCCTACTATCTCTTAAAATGCTTTAACGTTGTCATCCTAATGACCATGTTTTTGGCCAGGCTGCTGTCATCTTTCATCTCCATTATTGAAAGATTCTCTTTTCCATTTTCCTGCCCTCATTCTTGCCCCTCCAATGATTCCCCATGTGGCAGCTAGAAAAATCTTCTTGCTTCCCCTCCTCCTCCCCTTCCTTCTTCATCTTATTCCTTTTTTTTTAATCTCCCTCTCTCTTTCTTCTTTTCCCTAGGAGACTTTCACTCAGGTATGTTTTTCTAAGAAGGCTTTCTGCCTGCCCATGATTTGGTTAAAATGCCCTTCTGCCTAATGCCATATTACGATCATTTTTGTCCGTCTCACCCACTAGTCTATAAACCACTGGAGGAAGGGACCATGTGTATCTTCAGTCCCTAACTTGGTGTCTGGCATATGGTAGAAAATAAATTTTTAATGTTAATGATAGCTAATAGAAGCACTGCGCCTACTGTCCCACATTAATTAATATTAATTATGAGGAATACTGCAGAGCCAGGTACTGGGGGAGGATCCTGACCACGAAGATTTTACCACTTGCTGAGCTGAGAATGTGAGGGTATTTGAAAAGCATTTATTAAAAGGAACTGTTGTTACTTCACTTCTTTGCCCCATTTATTGATTATGGTAAAAGGACTGAGGGGGCTGGTCAAGGGCCACAAACCTCTGGGGACAGAGGGCAGAATGGCGAGACATGAAACCAACAAGTCAACTTTTTTTATAACCAGTCCTCGTTCTCTCTCTCTCTCCCGCCCTTCTAGGCACATTGTGAGCTTCTTCCTTATCGTCACCCAGCTGGGCTTCTGCTGCGTGTATGTTGTGTTTCTGGCTGATAATTTAAAACAGGTAGAGTCTTCTGGAGAATATGGGAGATAAAAAGACATGGACAAGAAGGTTCCTCTGCTAGTTGTTCATTTAACAAGTTGCTTTTTCTGTCAACCAACATAAGAAGTTAAACTAGATATCATCAAAGAAACTTGCCTCCCCCTGTTCACATATTTGTGGATTTCTGCGTGGTTACTTTTGTCACAATACCCTTTGTCCTGTATCTTGGACCTGTCCTCAAGATTAGTCTCTAGCAGGTGGTGCCGGTGGCTCAGTGGGTAAGGGACCAGCCCCACATACCGAGGGTGGTAGTTCGAACCCAGTCCCGGCCAAACTGCAACAAAAAATAGCCGAGTGTTGTTGTGGGCACCTGTAGTCCCTGCTACTTGGGAGGCTGAGGCAAGAGAATCACCTAAGCCCAGGAGTTGGAGGTTGCTGTGAGCTGTGATGCCACAGCACTCCACTGAGGGCGATAAAGTAAGACTCTGTCTCTAAAAAAAAAAAAAGATTAGTCTCTAACATC
>CAUYQV010019110.1:0-16240 GCA_963574575.1 Galagoides demidoff | reverse complement strand
GGGTGTGAGGTCCAGTTTTTAGGAGGTTTCTCCCGTGGGATAGAGTGGGAGGAAGTTTGAGGAAGTTTGAGCTCTGCTCGCTTGTTTGCATGGAGTAAACTGCAAGCCCTTGTTGCGGGGGAGGGGACTCCCGTCCGCTTGGTGGTGGATTCTGTACCTTTTGGTTGTATTTTTGGGGTCGCCGCTTGCCTCAGGAAGGTTGAAGTGTGCTCCTCAATCTTCTCTCTTGGCTTTGCTTCAAACCATCAGCTAATTAGCTAAACTTCTGTCCTTTCAGCCTCCTTCTGGACGGGAGCCTTGCAAAAAGCTGGCTGCAGTCCGCCATCTTGGCTCCGCCTGAGTTGTGGGTTTGAAGGAGAGGTGGTTCACTATAGGAAATGGAAATATTGCTGTCAACAAAATCAATTAAAATGTCTTTTTTTTGGTCCTGTAATAAAGATCTAGCAATATGATTTTAATTTGCATATTATTGGTCCTACTTCATCTAGCTACCGTGTGTTGCAGTCTTTGAGTGGAAAATATTACTTGATCCCTATCAAAGTGTGCCTGTTAAGTTCATGGATTCTGAGAACTAATACCTCACTTAGTTTGTTATTATTCATGGAAAAAAATCAAATAACTTGAAAACCAGATGCTAAATCTCTAAGGGACCCAGAAGACTATGCACTTGCATAAGTGAAGAACTCAAGCAGAAAGGATATTTCAGTTAAAGAATGGAATTCCAAGTTACGTTTTTAAATAAATTTAAGGGAGTTAGAGCATTTGAAGATTTTTGTTTCATTTTCCTTTATTTAGGAAAAAAATGAATATATTCATTAGCCACTAATGGGATTCACAAAACAAATTAAAAATGTATAGGGTAGTTTAAAGATTACATTAGAAGTTAGACTGTCAAAAAGGAGGAAGAAACCTTTAAAAAGTTACACTTTATTGTAATATGACAGAGGCACCATTTGATACTCTTGATGAAATGAAAAGTGGACAGCTTTACCTAAACAGTTAGGATTGTGGAGTGCTGTAAAATGAATCAGATACCATTTTCTCTTAGAAGCAGAGACAGGTTTTTATAATTTAGTAAACGTGCTGGAATATTACAGGGAAATGACTTGAGAGAAAAAGAAACATCTGGAACTTTTGTAGCATATGTCTGGAGAGCAGGGCCTGAGGGACCTACTGATAGAGTAAATGACCGCCTGACTGTGAGATCCTGTCCCCAAATATTTCCTCCCTGGACTATCTTAAGTCTCTTTCTATTGTGACGTCCTACTATTAGCAATTCGGTTCCTTATTTAAGCTTTGTGCTCCTGTAGGATCCTGAACTCATTTTCTCTTTCCTCTTTCCCTACCAAAAGTTCTTCAGTTCTAACGCCTCCACCCTAAGTCTCTATTCTCAATTCTGAGTATTTTCTTTTGCTGCTGCCATCTCTAGATACCTTATTTATGCCTTTCCAAAACTTCTTTACTACTCTAGTCTATTTTATATAATAATAATAATAGTAATAATAATAACAGATGTTATTTATGAATGGCTTACATACAAGGACTGACAATTAAGTTTGTAAACTTGCCTCTGTGTGCTTACGTTGGTGGCCCTGTACAAACAGCTCCCTAAGGTTTCATAACCTTGGTATATCAGTGTATCACAGTTATGTTTGTGTTGACATGTGGTGGTATCTTGCTGAGTGGTGTTCATTATTGTGTGTTTTCGTGTGTCATTGGGAAAATATGGGAGCTTGAATTAGAGCAATGAACAAACACTTGTAACTTTCTTATTAAACTTGGTAAGAGTGGAAAGGACATGAAATTCCAAGTTTACTGGGATAATGCCATGAAGAAAAGGATAGTGTATAAATAGATTGAATATTGTCTTAGGGAGAGAGAAAGTGTCACTGTTGAAGAAAGGTGAAGGAGGACAATAATGAGTAGAACTGATGAAAACATTGCAAAAATTCATTGAATTGTGCATTGAAATCGTTGGCTGACTGTAAGAAGCATAGCAGGCCATGTAAACATTGATGGAGAAACAGTTATGAACAGCTTAACTGAAAATCTTGGCCAACAACTCATGGCTCTTGCATCATGACAATGTACCAGCTCATATAGCACTGTATATGAGAGACTTTTAGCCAGTAAACAAATAATTGTATTGGAACACCATCCCTACTCACCTGATATGGACCTCAATGACTTTTTTCTTTACTTGAAGATAATAGGAGAGATTTAAAGGAAGACGTTTTGATGACATTCAGGACATCAAGGGTAATATAATAACAACTCTAATGGCCTTTCCAGAAAAACAGTACCAAAATTGCATTGAAGGGTGGACTCAGTGTTGGTATCAGTGAATAACTTCCAAAGGGTAGTACTTTGAAGGTGATGTAGTGATATTCAGCAATGAGACATGGAGCACTTTTTTCCTAGGTTGAGTTCATAGACTTAATTGTCAGATCTCATAGACCACATATTGGACAGTAGACTAACAACTTTAAAACATGATTTTATTTTATCCTCTTTTTTTATTTTACTCTGTGAAATTTACTGAGGAGGAAACCAAGGCTAGCCATGACCTAAACCCAGATCTGTCTGACTCTGAGGCCTTTGCTTTGATCACTACCTTATACTAAATTCGCACTTAGCTATTCCACAAAAACTTTACAATCAACATGCCCAACAGAATCTAATTTTATTCCTCCCACCTCTATCCCTTCTCCCATATTCTGGATCCTACTTATCAGCCCCACTATCCATGAGGCCACTTTAGTCAGCATCTGGGCCAGCCATGTGGCCCTGTGAGCTGTGCCATGCTCAGGCTTGGCTTACTCTCAGCTGTCTCCATCTTGAAATTCTTAAATAATATCATTCTGCACTGGGCCCCACTAATTATGTATCTGCCATGCCTGGTAGTCAAATTAGACACTTTCCTTGCCTTCCTGTGTTCCTCTCTCACCTTCTTCCACCCCTGACTAGTCGGGAAATCTTGGTGATCCACTCTCTTAAATCCCACTTGACTTATATCCTTCAAGGACTTCCTCCTTCCTGGCACATAATGCTCTCAGAACACAATGCTTTTCCTGCCTCCATGGCTGCACCCCTGATTGCCTCTCTATTCACCCAGTTTCTAGCCATGCGGGACCTTGGGGTTTCACCAGGTCACATGCATGCACCTGATGTCTGTCATTCCTGTAGTTCCCTATTCTCCCTCATCCATCATGAAATATCTGAAGCGTGTCTCCTTATGAAAAGGCTATACAGAACTTTCTCTGCTTTTCCCCAGAGGTAACCAACCAACTACCTCATTCCCTACAGCATCCATGACTTTTTTTCTTTTTTCAGATTAATGTGGGAGTACAAATGATTAGGTTACAATGTTTGCATCTGTTAGGTAAGGTCCCTGTTGTAGTTGTGCCCCTCACCCAGGTGGTGTGCCATGTACCCTTACATTGTACCCATTAGGGAAGAGCACACCAATCTCACTCCTTCCTTCTCTCTCCTTTGTTCCTATTCCCCCTTCACCTCCAACTTGAAATAAATTGATTTTTTTTCTCTTGTGTGGGTATATTGGCTTCATGTTAGTATTGAATACGTTGGATACTTATTTTTCCATTCTTATGATACTTTACTAAAGAGAATGCTCTCCACCTCTATCCTCTATATAAAGATTCCATCTTTTTATGTCTGAATAGTATTCCATGTATACATATACCACAGTTTATTAATCTATCCCTGCGTTGATGGGAACTTGGGTTGATTCCACATCTTGGTAATTGTAAAGTGAGCTGTGATAAATAATCTAGTACAAATGTTCTTATGATAAAATGATTTTTTTTTCTTCTGGGTAAACACAGCACTCAGGACTTTTTATATATCATTATTAGAAGTTTCAAATAAATACTCCTGTTAGGCTAAGCTATTGAACTTGCTGTTCTATGTAGATTAAAAATGGTTGAACATTTATACTTGCTCATGGTTCAACCTGTAGTTTATTGTGATTTTTTTTGACACTTATTTGATTGTGAATTATGGACAAGGACTGTTTTGTATTCAATATTAAGCCACCATCACTGAGAATAATTCTTGGTGCAAAATAGGTGAGTGAACTTTATGAGAGGAGCAAGAAAAAAGGAAAATTGTGAGAACATGATTAACTTGAATTAGAAATGGTCACTTTTAATTATAAAATCCTTTTTCTTTATACGGTTATAGGATTTTGATGGTTTTAGGTAAGGTATAATCTCAGAGCCAAAGGTAGCCAAAGTATTTCAGTATAAGAGTTCCAACAACCTGGAATGCTTCTTCCATAGTCAATGCCAAAACTTTGGTTGTAAGGTCAGTTATTAAAGCTCAAAATTTACTGTTATAGAAAAACTGTGAGAAAGAGACTCTCAGTCATTTGAAGCTGCTGGTTTTCCCAAAACTGTCAGTTTTGCCCGAACTGACATACTTATGGAATTAGGGGAAAGTCTTGACCCTGACACAGATGCCCAGGATTGGTGGCAATGAGGACCCTTGGGATGGCTAACCAGGACAAGCACCAGAGTTAATGGCCTTCAAGAGCAATTCTGGTGCCACTTTCCAAAGATGTGTATACAATTTGCTAATCCTCTATGGATCAACATAAACCCCAAGTGTGAGTCTGCTGCTCCCTGACTTTGGCTCTAGATTTAGCCTCACTGCTTCAGCTTCTGCTCATTTTATCCAAAAGTGTTCTAGTAGAAAGCCTTCCTCTCCATCCATTCTCTGAGACATTCTTATTTAGAACTGGTCTCTAGCCTTTATGGGTTGACCTTGCCCAAGTGAGCACCTAGATAAGGGAGATGAAGCCTGTTTGCCTGGGAGTTAGGAAGGCAACACTCAAGGAGTGTTTAAAGCTCCTCTTCAGTTCATTTGCAATCATTTTTTTTCCACCAATTATTGTCTTCATCATTCACAGATGTTGTTCCCAACACTGGGCTATATATTGTGAAGTATAGACAATAAAAGATCTAATTTGTCAAGAAATTTATAATCAGCCTGGGATGCCCAATTCAGCTCTCCAACTTCCCAGAGAGATGGTTACATGTAAACATTGGTGGAAGTGAACATCTGTATAGGGATTTAGGCAAAGGTATTATTCCTGTGGGTGGGGATATCAGATAAAACAATGGAGAAACTGAGCCTCCAGGTGAACCTGACACTAAAGAACAGATGAGCCCACATCACCAAATCTCGAAGTGTTGGTGTGGATGTGGAGAGAAGGGAACACTTTTACACTGTTGGTGGGATTGCAAACTAATACAGCCTGTATGGAAAGAAGCATGGAAAATCCTCAAAGAGCCAAATGTGGACATTGCTTTGACCTTGCAATTCTAATATCCTAATATCTACCCAGAAGAAAATAAGTGATTTTATCACAAGTACATTTTCATTAGAATGTTTATTGCAATTCAATTCACAATTGCCAAGACATGGAAGCAACCCGAATGCCCATTGACCCATGAATAGATCAATAAACTGTGATATATGTAGACCATGGTATACCATTCAGCTATAAAAAGACCATGAAGACAAATGAAAGACAAAAAATATATAACTTTTTTTTGTATGTGTGTTTACCTGGATGGAATTGAAAACACATTCTTCTTTGTAAAGTATCACAAGAATGGAGATCAAAGTATCCAATGTATTCAATATCAATATGAATCTAATAGAAAAACAACTCCATGCCCATACAAGGGAATAACACAGGTATATTCAAAGGGGGGAGGGGGAGGAGGGAAAGAGGAAGGGAGCTGAGGAAGGGGATTGGTAGGCTCTTCCCTGATGGACACATTTTGAGGGTGTGCAGCACATCTCCAGGTTGAAGGGTTCAACTGTCTCAACTACAGTTTGAACTTTACCTTAGAAACATAAACAATGTAACCTAATCATTTGTGCCTTCATATTAATTTAAATTGAAGCAAACGAACAAACAAAAAGAACAGACAAGGGGAGCTTCTGGGGGCTTATTGTTATTTTAACCATTAGGCTACTGTGAGAGGATGAGGGCTTATAGTAGTCAGGGTTCTCTGGAGAGACAGAACCAGTAGGATACCTGTATGTAACTATAGACATAAATATATAAGAATGAATTTATTAGAGGAATAGGCTCACAAGTTTATGGAGGCAGAGAAGTGCCACCAAAGGCTGTCTCCAATCTGGAGAACCAGAGGAGCCGGTAGGTGGCTTAGTCCAAGTCCAGAGATGTTAAAACAAGGGAAACTGGTGGTGTAACTGATTTGAGGCTGAAAGTCTGAGAGCTGGTGGGGAAGGGGTGCACTTGTGTAAATCCTGGTCTCTAAAATTCAGAAAGCCTGGTGTTCTGATGTCCAAAGACAGGAGAATAAGCATGTATTCCATCCAGCTCCCCATGCAGAGGGGAAATCATCCATCTTTCTGTTCTATGTGGATTCCGAGCTAGTTGGATGGTTCTTATCCACATTAATGGTAGATTTTCCACTCAGTTCACTAATTTACATGCCAGTCTTCTCTGGAAATGCCCCAAAAGACACCTCCACAAATGACCCTGTACCAGTTCTACAGATAATCCTTAATTCAGTCAAGCTGACACTATAGTTAGCCATCGCAGGGTTGAAGATCAATATGGGATCACAAGATGGAGGAGGAAAAGGTGAGTCCAGGAAAATCATTTTATATAGGGGAAAATAGTAAGCCTTGTTGAGAAAGAGAATACAGAAAATCAAGAAATCAAAAGACAAAGTGTCTAGCTGAATGTTGTAAGAATGGTAGTCCATCTGGGATTTGGGAAAGGTAATTGATTGGGCTTTATTTGGGGAAGGGGAGGTGAGAGAAGGTAAGGAGAATGTTGGACATCTAACTTGGGGAGCTCACTAGCTCACAGGAGCTACAAAAGTAAAGGCAGAGGGAAAGACAGTAATTAAATTATTGATTAATTAAAATGAGAAAGAGAATTCGATGATGAAATATGCTTGAACAATATGTGATAAAACTACGGGAATCCATTTTTTGTACAATAGGGCTTAGATTCTCTCTTATAATAATTTTACCTAGAAGAACGAACAGTGTTCGGCAGTTCCTAAAGTTGCTAGACTACAGCCCAGTGGAGCATTTCATGTAGAGCATAATTTATGAAATAACAGAGACTTTCAAGGAACACAGTGAGCCAGGCAGTGGGAGTAGTGAGGAAGGAAATTCCAGGACACCACACATTCTAAGAAGCAGACAATTATCATTTCCAAGTCTTATGAGAAAAAAAATTTCCTATCCTTTGTTATAAATACCTGAGAGACATGGAAACAATCTGGGGGTAAAAAGTGAGACTTGCAGCTGGCCTAGTATATCCAAAGATATGGCCAATGAAGACTCTGTGAGTCCCGGATGGTGGAGCTCATAGAAAGAGGGCAATTGATCAAGACAAACAATTAATATTTACATCTGGATGCATTTTCAGTTTTATTAGCCATCAGTTGCTACTTTCTAAAGCAAATTACAAAGATTTATGACCAGACAAGATCATTCGATATGCAGTTTGGGTTAATTGCTGCCATGTTAGATTTCAGAGCCAGGTTTTACTGTATTTGGGAAAATATGGCAATAGCTTATTTAGCTTGTATGTCAAAATGAAGTCCATGTATGTAAGAAAAATGATCTCCATGAAAACTGGTAAAAATGCATGACTTTTATGTTGTAACATAAACATATACACATTAAAGAAAATCTCGCTCTTTAAGGATCCATGTTCTAGTTGAGTTTAGAGTTGGATATGTAGACTGGTATTGTATAATTGTATTACAATTGTCCTATATTGTAGACTGGTAATCCATTCATCATTGACCAGGAATAGATGAGATAGTTATAAGTGCCAGAGGAACAATTTTAACTACCCTGTAACCCCATTTTCTATTTTGACTCTTTGAAGTCAGAATTGAACTTTGAATCTTCCATTTACTTACCCTACCATAACAGGTTTCTATTTTTTTTCTCCTTGAACCCACTTCTAGATTTGCTTTAAGGGTAAAAACTCTCAGTGTATTTCTTCTAGAACAGGGTTGGAAATGCCTTTTAATATATTTTATCTGTGTTCCTGATCCAGCTAATTTCCTCATACGTGTGC
Source organism: Galagoides demidoff (assembly GCA_963574575.1). Taxonomy (NCBI): domain Eukaryota; kingdom Metazoa; phylum Chordata; class Mammalia; order Primates; family Galagidae; genus Galagoides; species Galagoides demidoff. Next base: position 8,130 of record CAUYQV010019110.1, on the reverse strand, counting down.
TTGTCTCCCTGTGAGTCGTACAAATATTTTACCTATCCCTGTGAAAACACACACACATCCCCCATCTCACAGAGATAAGGTGTGATTAAAAATATAAAATGAAATGAAATAGATATCACAAGTCACACATGTATTTTTAATGAGGTCTTATCCTTTATTGTTGTTAAAAATTGCAAGTAATCATTGATAGTTTTTAAAATCAGTTATAGTTGGGGATCTAAGAAGTATTTAAACATCTGCTTAAATGTTAGCAGATTTATGAAATCTGGAATTGCCTTTTCACTTGTGCTGCCCCAAATATTCCTTCTTTTCTTTTATGCTGTGGTTAGTGGAACCTACCATACCACTGATAATTTTACATCATTTTGCAAATTTATTGCATACTGAATATATGCAATAAAGTTCATTGAGATTCTCATGAAGTAGAGGTGACTGGCATCTTGTTCCGATCATTATTGTGTGAACAGGCTAGTGGTGAGTAAGCAGGTTGTGGCTGTTCTGATGGGATGCTACGGATGACAGACAGGAGAAAGGAGAAAGGGGAGAGGTGGTGGGGCTTTGGGACAAGGGGTGAAATTGTGAATGACTCATGGTGGGTGTGAGTTCTTGAAGGATGGGCAAGATTCTGGTAGATGGCCACTACAGGTAAAGGTAGCAGGATCAGGGAATTCACGTGCATTGAAGTAAGGCGAACACAGTTAAGTGTGTCTGTGATGTCAGATTGGGCAAGACTATGGGCAGACTTCAGTATTATGTTTAAAAGTTTAGATTTTATTCTAAAAGTGTTGAAGAAGAGTGTTATGATTTTAATTTACTTAGATCCTGTGATTGATGATAAAGATGTGACAGGAGAGGAACATTCAGAGTGTCAAGGGAGGGGCCGATGGGAGGTAGACCTGAGAAAACTTACCACCGACTGCGAGTGGTGACCTGGGTAGCTCCTTCCTCTTCTTCTTCTGTGATTCTGAATGTTCTCATTCCTAGAGGAAAAAATCATACTCAGAGCATGAGGGTGAAAATGAGCCTTCCAGATTACTCAATAAACCAGTCCAACCCACCTCTTTGGAAAATGAGACTCAGAGAGGCCAAGAAGATCTCCCAAAGCTTCTTAAATAGCATGTGGATTCACATAATGTAGTGAAGAGCAGTATCAGGCATTCCTGGGTTACAAACAAGATAGGTTCTGTATGTTTGTTCTTACCTTGAATTGTATGTAAGTTGGAACTGGTACATTTATCTATTACCCGTAATGGTCTCCATTCATAAGTGTGACTCTAATATCAGTTGGATGTTTGTAACTTGGGGACTTACTGTAATAAGCCCTGTTTGTAAGTGTGAGTTGTATGTAAGTCAGCAAATATTTAAAGTTAGCGAATATCATTTTCCTCTCCTATGAAATAGGAATCTTAATATCTTCCATTTTTTATTTTTGAGACAGGGTTTCATTCTGTTATCCAGGCTGGAGTTCAAGGGCATGATCATAGTTCACTATAGCCTTGAACTTTTGAGCTCAGCAATCCTCTTGCCTCAGCCCCTTGAGTGGCTGGAACTACATGCACAAGCCATCATTCTTGGCTAATTTTTTTAAGTTTTTGTTGAGATAGGATCTCAGTGTGTTGCCCAGGCTTGTCTCAAATTCTTGGGCTTGAGTGATCTTCTTGTTTCAGCCTCCCAGAGTTTCGGAATTAAAGGCATGGCTGTGCTTGGCCCACATTTGAGGATAAAAAATAAAAAGAAAAAAAATTCTAGTGAAGTTAAGTTGAGCTCTTTCTAAGTGCCAGGTACTGTGCTTAGCATTGTAAATGTGTTAACTTATTTAATCCTCTCAAATATGTTTATGTTAGGCACTATGCCACAGGTGTCAAATTAAGGGTGAAAGAGGTTAAAGAGTTTGTCCAAAGTCACTCAGCTAGTATGAGGTGCAGTCAGGACTTGAACTCTTGAGGATGGTGTAGGTTAAATTTTAATAGTTTCTGAAATTATTAGCAGGGCTCAGTGCATGGCAGCTTTTGTTATTGTGATTACCAGCTTTTTTCCTCTGCTTTCCAGGACATCCTGCCCTTGGCCCCAAATGGAGCTCCTTAAAACGCCGCCTTGATCATGTTACTCCTAAGGTCTTTTTCTGATTTGTTAATTAGAGCTAAACTCTTCAGCATGGTGTTAAATGTCCTCTGTAACTTGGACTCTTTCTTACTTTCAAATGTTATCCTTCCCCATGTTCCTAAACATCTCTTCTGGCTCACTGATTTCTATGTGAGGTCATACATTCCAACAGTGCCTATGGGACTATTCAGGTAAGAAACAAGTGGCCTGAGCATGATGAGTGACAGGGAGAAGGGAAGACTCAGGTAAGCAAGAGGGTGTCTCAGTACTTCACCAAGTCTATGTGAAAATGCCTGCTGACTATTAATATACCTTTAATTTTTTTTTTAACAAACAGCTAAGGATTTGGGTGTCCGTGTGAAATTTATCAATTTTTAAAATGTCAACTGATTACAAAAATTAATGTGTATATAATAAAAAGAATACATTTCTGGATCGGATCTATGAACTGCTGTTTTGAGACTTGTCTCAGTACTGAATCTGATTATGTTCTCTCAGCTATCTATGCCCCTACATTATGTTCCTCCTTTTGCATAGAAAGCTCTGTTCCCATCTTATTCTACCAGAAATCTTCCCTGTCCTTCAGTGCCGCGCAGGTGCCACCAGACAGTGTCTCTTCTCAAGTCCGCTGGCCTCCTCTGAGCACCACCAGTGAGCCTTGTGGCTCACATGCCTCTCTTTGGCTCTTACGAAATCCTTTGTCTTATCTTTATTCTTGGAAATGTCCTATATTTTCCAGTCACTTTCTTGAAAGCCATAACTGTATGTTGTAGATGTGCATTTTAGCCAGAATGCCGTATCTTTCCCAGGGTCTTATAATAAATCTTATGAAATCAAGTAGTTGAATGAATGAAATGATGCATATTAAAACATCTTGGTTAAATTTTTTGCATATGTGTGAAAAAATAGTTGAAGTTTTATTTCTCCAATCATAGAATTAACCTTATACTACTTTTAGAAACAAAGCCTTATTTGTAGGAAAAAAACTCCAATTTTATTCTCATAAGTCTTAGAGAATAGGAGAATGGATTCAGTGTCACATACTACAAAAGTTGCAGTAGTCAATTTGATATATTTTTTAATGTTTTTTCCTTCAAGATTTTTACATAATACATACTCTGTGAGGTTAGGGATATTTCAGGGTAATTGTTTTAGGGTTGTGGAAAAAGAAAATTATTTTCAAATACTCTGGAAATTTAGTGGGCTGTTGATTACTCTCTGCTTCATGCTGATTAGGCAAGCATTATAAAATCTTAGTGTTACTTTACAAAGATGCTAAGTTCTAAAATTGCCCAGAGTGAATGAAGTTTAAAAGTAGTCTCAGAGCAATTATTGGAAAGGTCTCATGTTTAATCCCAGGTTGAGGGTGGACAGACAAAGGCCAAACAGAACAAGGAGTTGCAGCATCAAAATACCAGTTTAGCAAAAATTGTAGATGTCTTTGAAGGTTGAGAACTTCTTTTTATTTTAGGAAAAACATAACACATTCATCTAAATCACATTACAAAAAGAAGGGAGCTTTCCAACATCTGCTGGACATATTAGTGCGGGGATGTTCGAGCTGGTCAGCCTGTGATACTTCCCTTCTCGTGCATGTGACAGTCTGTGTGCTGTAACAGATTCCCTTTCTGATGGAGATTTGCAAATGTATCTAGGGGCTGATCACACTTGTGAAAACAAGGGGGGAACTCCTCTTAGATGAAAGAATATGTTACCCGTAGGGCTGGCAGAATTGCGTGCTAAGTCCTTAGAAATGAACTTCTGGACAGAGCTATGACAGTCAGAGGGTAACTGATGATAACATCTATTGCCCAACACCTCTGTGATCAAATAAATGTGGACCTAGAAATCTTGTGATATTTTTTCTATCTAGGAATAAAAAAATGTAGTCACTGTTCATGCACCAATGCAGTGAAGTTTAAAATGAAAGAAAATGAATCTTTCCCCCTTTTCAACAGCATTTCTTCAATCCCTACTACATCGTGGTCATTGCTGGCTCTGAATAAGATGAAAATGGAATAAAATACTCTCTTCTTTTACATTCTAACAGAATGAAAGATTTGGGGACAGTTGTAATGCAAGACGATGTTTGCTATCATTGGTGTAGATAATGCAAATGACATCAATCTGCATTTCCTTTGGGGAACCAGACGGAGGGACAGGAATCAGGACTGCCAAGGTGCATGGGGGATGGCAGGACAGTGTGGTCAGAGGAAGTTTAAATGCAAAAGCCCAGAGGGTTGAGGTCAACACAGGTCTGGTTCAGAGAAGGTTTACTTATAAGAACATGATAGATAATGTAATGTCTGCTAAGGATTGCTAACATTTATACTGAAGGAGTGTGTTTTTAATGCCTTTGGATAGCTCCTTCAAGACCAATAAGAGTAAAGAAGAGAGTTAACTGTGATATATTGATGTATGTCTTACTAAGACAGGTGTTGTTCTGAGATTTAATGCTTAACAAACCTGTTCTGGGGCAGAACTGGGGCAAATCACTGCCCACAATGTGTGGATTTGGGGGCTTGGAGAGGCTAATCTGTCCCAGGTTCAGCAGAACTCCTGTCACACCTAGGACATCTGGCTCCAGAGCACACTCACTTTAACGAGTCCAAGGTTTTCCTCTCTAGACCTATCTTCTGCTCCATCGCAATCTTAGCCATAAAAGTGGCTGTAAGATTTAATCATAACACATGGATATTTCCAATAGATCTAGAGTCATCAAAGCTCAAAGCCTTAATGAACAAAGTGATGAAACACCACATGCGAAGGCAGAAAGCTTTACTCTTAGTGCCTTTCAAATGTAGCACCTGAAATGGGACAATATTCAGACCAAACCTCACTTTTCCCCCCTGGATATTAAAAACTGAAGCTGGGAAAGAAAGAGTCAGCTTTGCTTTTTGGTTAAAGGCTGTAAAGGTGTGACTTTAGAACTGTCAGGAGCCATATGCCTCACCAGTGACAGAGACATGAACGCGGAGACCTGTAAAGAAATGTAGATTGACATTTAGAGAGAGAACAGTGTCATTCCTGTGCCACAAACACTGCTGCGTCCTCGTCCTGCCTCACTCTGCAGGGCCTCTGCCTGTCTAGGGTCTATGGAACCACCACATCCCTGTTATGACTGACTTATTTACAGAGTTGAGTACTTTGAATATTTGACTGCGTACGTTCATTATTCTTAGAATAGCTTAGCTCTTAAAGTGTATATTTTCATTGCTTAGGTTGATATCATACTAATAATTTTACCTAATGACTTCACTCTAAACTATCTTCATTCACACTCATACAAGTAAATTTTTATATGTTCCTCAGCGTTGAACCATGTGATACACGTTAGTTTTTTCTTGGTTGATAACAAGTGAAAATGTGAAAGAAATCCGTAACGGGTATATGATTTGGAAAGAGAGAAAGAGAAACAGTTCCTATAAAGTGGTGTTAAGACCCTCTTAAATGCATTGCTTTTAAGACCTTCTTGAGAAAAATTAAATTGCTAGGATAATTGGATGTTGGGGTGCTGAGAAGCATCAGGTGATCCCTTGTGTGGCTGTGATATTAAAAATAGGTAATGAGTGTAATGAGCCAGCATTGACCATCAGTGTGGACACAGTCCTTCAACATGAGGTTTACGGTCATGCTGCTGCGCTGGGTGCTTGCTGAACACAGGCTGGTCCTCATTCCAACTTCTAACTTTTCCCTGAAACATTATTTTATACCTCTCTATCCCTATCCTGTCCATTACCCTGAGAGAACCCAAATACACACGCAACGTGCATACTCATGTCTGTGCACACAATTGCATACAGTTTTCATTAAGAGTAAATTCCAGGTTTTCACTGAAAGCAGAATTGGGCCAGAGGGTTTAACAGACACATGTTTTTCCCATTAAGGTGAAGGTGGCTTGTTTAAAAATTTAAACAAGGACTCTGTTTTGTATGACTGTCATTTGACTATTCTCTGACATTTTCATGACTGTTATTTATATGATTCTCTTTATACTTTAACTTCTTCCACATCTCTCAAGAAAGCTTAAGGTGCCTGGGTCCAAAAGAAAACCCATGTGACCTCATGAATGCTTTTTCCCACAGAGGATCTGCAGGGGTTCGGACTTCATGCCTCATGTTGCAAGTGCTGTTGCTGCTGCACTTGGCCAGCTCACCAGCAAGAAGATGTGCGTGGATGCTCAAAGCCAGGGTGACTTGACTGTCTCACCTTTGACCATGGGACTCGGCAGCCCCTGTGGGGAGGGCCAGTGCAGGGAATAATGGAGGGACAAGCAGATGCTCTAGATAATTCCTCAGCAGTTACTCAGGGGCTCACACATTCTCTACCTAAATTCTGTTCTAGCCTTCACTATTAGTCTGGATAGGTAATTTGAACATATGCACAATTATAATAAAAATTTTAAAGCACCATGGTTGAAGCATATCCAGGGTTTTGAGAAAAGATCCTTCACATGGAGGAACACTATTTTGGGGTAGGGAAAAAGGCATCTAATAGGGATTGGATAACTTGAGGGGGAAAATGATGAAAACAGGGAATTAAAACAGATGCTTTAGACAAGAAAAACATACAGGGACAACATACACATATCAATAAGGGCAATGGTAACTAGGCTGATATCAAATAAAAGGGCAGATGCTGGGTTTACAAGAAAAACAACCCTGGCACTTCTTCACGTCCCTGTAAACAGCCTCCCCATGATTGATATTGGAGTCATTCAGGTCGATGGAGAAAAAGACAAAATCATGGAGGGCCTTGGTGGAAACTGGCGATTCGCTTGCACTGAAACCCATTCCCCATGAAGAAAGGAAGAGTATAAAACTCCTCCAGCTCCAGCGCTGGAGTTCCAGGAGAAATCCAACATTTTTCTATCAATCTAGTAGCAAGAAGTCACTGAAATCTAGAAACTATGCTAGCCACTTCAAAACAACAACAACAACAAAAACCTAGATTGTTCCTTAAGTCCATTCTAGGAAAAAATACGATTAAGAATACAGCAAAACAAAGGCTTTCATTCCCACAAATTCTTATGTGGTAAGTCGACAAACACATGGTGAATCAGGTCAGCAGTAATGAGGTTATGCCCCTCACTAATGTGCTGTACCAAACGCTCACAACTAGCAATTTTCTCTACATATGTTTGTGTTTTCAAATGGCTGCCGACGTAGAAAATATTTGTATTACTTCCTTCATACAATGCATTACGATTTGTAGAACCTAATGGGGGCTTATGAATCATAGATAGAAAAGTAGACCTTTTTTCTCTGAGGCTGGACTCATGAGACATGTTATAAAAAATTTTATAGTTACTCAGAGACTAAGAACCTAATGTAGGGAGGGAAGAGGAGAGATTAAGAAATACAAAATTAAAGCATTTTAAGAATCAGGCAGTAGGATACATGGGTCACTATGAAAGTTTTGAGACGGACCGTGTTTGAGACAGACCATAGTCCATCGTTTAACTTCTAAGAAACAGGGGGCAACAGTGTCCTTTCTGATTCACCCACGCATCAACTTATAGGATTATCCGTGTGGCTGGGAGGGCTTCATTTGTTTCCACCCAAATAGATTTTACATTTTTTAATTTTTGTCTGCCCCGAAACTTTTGTAATGACCCATGCACTATGTTACATTGAGCTTACCCCAAGGGTTGATAAACTATGGCTCCTGGGCTCCCTTCAGCCCACCGCTTGCTTGCTGTTAGTGAACTTGTGCAGGGGAAAGCCACGTTCGTTAGTTTATACATCGTCTCTGGTGCTTTCCCACCATCATGCCAGAAGTGAGTTATTGCTACAGAGAACGTGTGCCCTGCCAGTCTAAGATATTTGCTTAGATATCCCTTTACAGACAAGGTTTACCAAACCCTGCATCACACAGGGGAGGCTTCAGGACTTACAGTACCTAAGTATTCCTGAAGACTTACAGGCCTAGCGTAGACCACGTGAGTAGGTCTCCCCTTATTCTTTGAGGTAAAGATGAACTTCGAAGGTAAGTCTAGGGGCAAAAAGGAGAAAGTGTGTGTTTGAG
>CAUYQV010019107.1:0-30977 GCA_963574575.1 Galagoides demidoff | reverse complement strand
ACCTTTCTTGTAGATTCGCATGTATGTGGCCAAAGGAACAACTCCATGTTTTCTAAAAGGCCTAGAGAACATGTATCGGGTGCCTCTCCTTTTTCCCTTTGTGTTCGTCATTTTGGTGAATTACTGAAAGATGGCGTCTCCGGCCAAAAGGACAGCAATATACAATTTTAATGCAATCCCTATTACAGTTTCACTGTCATACTTTAAAGACCTCGAAAAAATAATACTGTGTTTTATATGGAATCAGAATAAAACCTCAAATAGCCAAGACATAACTCATAAATAAAAACAAAGCAGGAGGAATTATGCTACCAGAGCTCAGACTATACTATAAATCGATAGTGATCAGAAGAGCATGGTACTGGCACAAAAACAGAGAGGTAGATGTATGGAACAGAATAGAGAACCAAGAGATGAAACCAGTTACTTACTGTCATTCGATCTTTTATAAGCCAATTAAAAACATTCAGTGAGGAAAGACTCTCTATTTAACAGATAGTGTTGGGTGAACTGGCTGGCACCTGTAGAAGACTGAAACTGGACCCACACCTTTCACCATTAACAAAGAGACTCTCACTGGATAAAAGATTTAAATTTAAGACATGAAACTATAAAAATACTAGAAGAAAGTATAGGGAAAACACTTGAAGAAATAGACCTGGGTGAACATTTTATGAGGAGGACTCCCCCCGCCCCCAGGCAATTGAAGCAACACTAAAAATACATTACTGGGACCTGATCAAACTAAAAGCTTCTGCACAGCCAAGAACACAGTAAGTAAAGCAAGCAGACAGCCCTCAGAATGGGAGAAGGTATTTTCAGGTTATGTCTCTGATAAAGGTTTAATAACCAGAATCCACAGAGAACTCAAATGTATTAGCAAGAAAACAACAAGTAATCCCATCTTAGTGTGGGCAAGGGACTTCAAGAAAAACTTCATTGAGGAAGACAGGCACATGGCCTACAGACATATGAAAAAATACTCACCATCCTTAATCATCAGAGAAATGCAAATCAGAACCACTTTGAGATATCATCTAACTCCAGTAAGATTAGCCCACATCACAAAATCCCCAAACCAGAGATGCTGGCATGGATGTGGAGAAAAGGGAACACTTCTATACTGCTGGTGGGAATACAAACTAATACATTCCTTTTGGAAAGCTGTTTAGAGATCACTTAGGGATCTAAAAATAGACCTGCCATTCAATCCTTCAATTCCTCTAGTGGTGTATATCCAGAAGACCAAAAATCACTGTATAACAAAGATATTTGCACAAGAATGTTTATTGTAGCTCAATTCATAATTGCTAAGTCATGGAAGAAGCCCAAGTGCCCATCGATCCACGAATGGATCAATAAATTGTGGTATATATACACCATGGAATGTTACGCAGCCTTAAAAAAGATGGAGACTTTACCTCCTTCATGTTTCCATGAATGGAGCTGGAACATATTCTCCTTAGCAAAGTATCTCAAGAATGAAACAAAAAGTATGCAATGTACTCAGCCCTACTATTAAACCAATTTATAAACACCCACACTTTCATATGAATGCTATAACCCAACTACAGCCCAAGATGAAGGAAAAAAGGAGGCGGGGAGGATGGGTGGAGGGAGGGTAATTGGTGGGACCACACCTATGGTGCATTTCACAAGGATACATGTTAAATCTACTAAGTGTAGAATATAAATGTCTTAACACAATAACTAAGAAAATGCAGTGAAGGCTATGTTAACCAGTTTGATGAAAATATTTCAAATTGTATATAAAACCAGCACATTGTACCTCATAATTGTGTTAATCTACACAGCTTTGATTTAATAAAAAATAAAATAACAAAAATAAAAACAAAGTAGCCAAGTTGAAAAAAAAAGTTGAGGAATTAGCAAAAAAGCAAAACATATCGAATAAAAGAAATGGGATGGCCTGTGTAGGAAGGAAGCAGCAGGGACAGGGAGGGAGGAAGAGCTGAACCAACAAGTAAAAGGACATGGCGAATATATTTTGGAAGAACTGCCTCAGAAATGGGAGAACTTTTCAGGTCAAACTTTTAGGTATTTTAGGAAAAATTTAAAAAGTCATAGTACTGATGAAATAATAGATCAGAAATGAAATAGCTATATGATTAGATGAAAAGTAACTCATTAAGAAAATGAAAAGCATTTTAGAAAAAAGTAAATTATAGAGTAACTACTGCAGAAAATAAAATCAGTGATAAAAAGAACAGACTTGGCTCAGTGGTTATGGCACCAGCCACATACACTAAGGCTGGCAGGTTTGAACCTGACCTGGGCCAGCTAAACAACAATGGCAACTGCAACAAAAAATAGCCAAGTGTTGTGGCGGGCACTTGTAGTCCCAGCTATTTGGGAGGCTGAGGCAAGAGAATCGCTTAAGCTCAAGAGCTGGAGGTTGCTGTGAGCTGTGACACCATGGCACTCTACTGAGGGCGACATAGTGAAACTCTGTCTCAAAAAAAACAAAAACAAAAAACCCCAGACTTATTAAAGATCACATAAAATGAAGCTGGAATAATTAGAGATGAAAACCAGGCTCGGTAGCTCATGCCTGTAATTATAACACTCTGGAAGGCCAAGGCAGGAGAATCACTTGAGGACTGGAGTTCAAGACCAGCCTAAGCAAAAGCAAGACTTTGTCTTTACAAAAAATAGAAAAATTAGCTAGATTTGATGGTACAGGCCTGTAGTTCCAGCTATTTAGGGGGGGGGGGGCTGAGGCAGGAAGATCACTTGAGCCCAGGAGTTTGAGGTTGAAGTGAGGATGGATGATATCACTGCACTCTAGTCTGAGCAACAGAGGGAGACTTTGTCTCAACAAAATAAAACAAGTCCCCCCAAAACTATTATAGATAGGGTGACCAGATTTTAACATCTGTAAGGCGAGACAACATGGCGGGGGGGGGGGGTGTGGAGCAGGGGCAGACGATGGGGCCGGCGACTCGGCAGGCAGGGCCTGACAACAATGCAAACTTTGATAAGCAGTTCTCGATAATCACTTCTCAGCAATTATTTATTACAGTTTAACATTATAAACTTAACAAAAATAATATAAAACTCATATTCTGGTGAAATAGCCATATGGTGGCCGAAAACCGTATATTCCCTCCTTGTTCTCCAGCCTGTTCGTGCATTCTTTCCAAAAATCAGGACTTTTTAAAAACGCAGCGGGACCCCCAGAAGTGCATTAATGTACATAGTTACCATTTAATAAAATAAAAAAATGAAAATAAAATTTAAAAAAAAAGCAGCAGGACATAGGACAAATTGTTGAAAAGCGGGATGTCTGGTCACCCTAATTATAGAGAAGTTGCTCAATACAGAAAGCAGACAACTCACATAATTCGTATGTCTAAAAAAAGAACACAAAGACAAAACAGAAGAAAACTTTCATGAAATAACATTGGATTAAAAGTCTAGATTCAAAATGCCCATTGTATATTTTTCAAATTTCATTAAGAATAATACATTTTTCTTTTCTTTTTTTTTTTTTTTCTGAGACGGAGCCTCAAGCTATCCCCCTGGGTAGAGTGCCATGGCATCACAGCTCATAGTAACCTCCAACTCCTGGGCTCAAGCGAGTCTCCTGCCTCCGCCTCCCAAGTAGCTGGGACCACAGGCACCCACCACAACGCCCGGACATTTTTTGGTTGCAGCCGTCATTGTTGTTTGGCGGGCCCGGGCTGGGGATTCGAACCCGCCACCTTAGGTGTACGTGGCTGGCGCCTTAGCCAATTGAGCCACAGGTGCCGAGCCAAGAATAATACATTTTTCTGATGCATAACAATTTCAAGGATAAAGAAAGAATCCTATAATCATACAGAAAAAAAAAATCAGTGGGGAAAGAAATCAAGCTGGTCTAAGACTTGTCCACTACAAGTGGATGCTATAGTAGACTGAAATAGAATCATTTTTCCTATATTCAATTTTTTATAAATATCACATCTGCCCAGCTAGGCTATCATATATATCTAAGCTCAAAGTTATATATATTAGGATATATGGTAATTTAGGAATGATACTCCTTACAGAGATTCCTGAACCAACTCCTTTAAAATTTTATGTCACCAGTCAAAATTAATAACTTATAAATGGAGATACTGTGGCAAGAAAAGATTGTTGGCCATTCAATCTGATTAAACATTGTCTTATTCTGGTCTGTAATCAGACAGTTTTTTATCATGTCACATGAGAATGTCTGTAATTGAGTTAACTCCAGGATGCTAAAATAATATAGAAAAGGGGTCCCAACCCATAGCAGTGTGAGTGGGGGGAGGTGGCACATGGAGGGCAGGAGTATTTCCAAAGAGGTGATGGTGCTCAGATTGGGACTTAAAAGTCAAATAAGTTAGAAGGCTAAGTGGGAAGGACCTTCATCATGGAGACACAAGCACATAGAAAAGACATAGAAATGCGAGTATTGTAAATTAAAACTTATATGATTGGTGTCTCTCCGCTTCTTGCCATCATGAGAGGGTCCCACTTCCAATTCTTTCTGGAAGTGCTCTAAACTTTCACTTTGTTCTTTCTAAATAAAATTTATTTTTGTTACACTGATAAAAAAAATTTGTGTGATTGGTGATCAGTTTATTAAGATTTCCATAAAATGCTGTCACTATTCTGTTTACTTGAAGCTTGGCGATATATTTAAAACTCAACTTTTCACTTGCGTGTGTATCATCTGTTGCTCTCCACAGTACAGTGGCAGAGTCGAGTAGCTGCCCCCAAGACTTAAGACTTCAAAGCCTAAAGTAGTCACTGTTTGACCCTTTACATAAAAAGTTTGCTGATCCCTGAGATCAATATAAATATATAAAGGTCAAATTAAAATGACATGTGAATAAAATGACATTTTTTCCTATAAATTATGACTTATTTTATGTGGTCGAAATCATGTGTCAGCATAGATTCTTTAGTAGGTCTTGGAGAAAGTAGCATTTCAAGAACTTGCTGGATAAATTGGTTGATTAAAGGAAGTTTGGTGAACCAAAAGCCAACAGGGTGGTCCAATATCAGTGTCAAGTAACTTAGTGACTTGAGAAAAAAAAATCAGCTTGCTAGACATGATTGTAAAAGGGACTTTACCTAAGAAATGCAATCAGTGAAACCTGGGGGAAAAAATCAGCTTGCTTAGAAATGTCTTCAATTCCATACATTTAAAAAGAATAACATGTCTTAAATGTATATTCACTGAATAGTATTTATTAAGTATTGCCAGGTGTGGTGACTCAGGCCTATAATCCTAGTACTCTGGGAGGCTGAGGCAGGTGGATCACCGGAGCTCAGGAGTTTGAGACCAGCCTGAGCAACACTGAGACCTCATCTCTAAAAAGTAGCCAAATACTGTACCAAAAAAAAAAAAATTGGGGGGGGGACAAAGTCTCACTTTGTTGCCCTCTGTAGAGTGCTGTGATGTCACAGCTCACAGCAACCTCAATCTCTAGGGGTTAAGCAATTATCTCTTGCCTCAGCCTCCCAGGTGGCTGGGACTACAGGCACCCACCACAACGCCTGTCTATTTTTTGGTTGTACTTGTCATTCCTTTTTGGCAGGCCCAGGCTGTGTTTGAACCCACCAGTTCCAGTGTATGTGGCTGGCGCCCTAGCTGCTGAGCTATAGGTACTGAGTCAAAAAAATTTTTTTATTAAATATAATATCCTTGCATTGTAAGCATTTAAAATTATTGTGGTTAAAAGGAAAAGAATACCACTTGATTTTTTTTTTTTTTGAGACAGAGGCTCACTTTGTCACCGTATGTGGAGTGCCATGGCATCATAGCTCATAGCAACTTCAAACTCTTGGGCTTAAGTGATCCTCTTGCCTTAACCTCTGAGTAGCTGGCAATATAGGCACCCGCCACAATGCCTGGCTATTTTTAGAAGTGGGGTCTCGTTCTGGCTCAGGCTCGTCTCCAACCTGTGAGCTCATGCACTCCACCCACCTCGGCCTCCCAGAGTGCTAGGATTACAGGCATGAGCCACAGCACCTGGCACCAGTTGATGTTTTGATCAGAATAGTTTCTTAGGTTAATTTCAGTTGGACCACTATATCATTGGCCTTCTTGAAGATTGGATTGGCTGGCAAGCATTGCTATTCTCATCTGATCAAGTTCCAGCAATTCATATTTTAGAGATATGTTTTACATTTGGGTAAAATCTATTCTCATCAATGACATTTTCATAAATGGTTTTGTTTGGCTTATCCCATGATGAGTCAGCCCTAAAAGACAAATGTTAGTCATAAGTTTTAAAATTAAAAAAATCCTCAATGTGGATTTCATTAACTTTCTTTTTATGATTTTCTTAATCAACTTAGCAGTATGAACAAATCTAAAATAATCCCCCTCCACCACTGGAAATACCCCTTTTGCAAGATTGTATGTGGTGGTTTTGCCATGTAATGATAGGTTCTCATATCGGTAATTTAGCACGTGGATTCTCATTCACAATGACAGTTTAGCAAGCTGTCTTCTTTCTTTTTCACATCTTCTTGAAATTAAATGTTAAATGATTAGTATATATTAAAATTATAACTGTAAACTAGTAAAAAATAACCAACAAGGCATTCTACAATATAATTTTTTCCTTGATGAATTTGAGTTAGATAATGAAATTAGAGAAAAATAAGATTATAGCATTAACCATTATCAATATGAATTTTCCTTTTCCTGATAAAGAGTTGTCCATTTAGAAAGCATCTTAATCTGATTTAACATTTGTTGGGTTTAAAAATGCAAAACATAAATATACTTGTAATCTAAGGTAGTAACAGTTTTGTTGTTATTATTGTAATTTTTGTTTATGTTTTGTAATATGTTTAATGTCAAGGTAATAACTTCATATCTTTACTTGATTGGCAATGTTTCTTGACTGTTGTGCATCCCTTCAAACTTTGAAAAAAATTTAGCCATGTATTAGCCCTTCTGTTTTTATTTCATTTTTTTCTCAAGGATTCTTATTATGCTAGAGAACTTCTTGAAAATATTTTCATAGTTTGCTCTCCAGTTATAAACTTTAGAGAAATTTTTTATAGCCCTTAGATGAAAGGCTTCATTGTTTAGCCTCTGCCTGGCCACCTGAATTAGGATTAATAGACTTGCTAAATACGTGTATATTTGCCATTTTTTCCTGCCACAATTTTCATTTCATTGGTGAAATTGATTTGTCAGTTTGTTCATTATAACTTTGAATACCAGAGCTTTCAGAGTGCTAAATAATCCGAATCAGCCTTGGAGGTCAGTGTCAGGCTCACTGACCTCCCCTGTGTTGTTACCTGAGTCAGCCGGGCAGGGATTAACCCTTTGTTAGTGTGGTAATGTCTTTACTTAGCAGTTGGCTTTTTAATACTTAAGACGGAACGAAACAAAAGATAGCACAAAAGTAGCAGACTGAACTCTTGAATTAAAAAGAGTTGTAGCTTTTCCCACAAACCATTGATGTGTGAATTTGAAGTCTTGTACTTTATATTTCACAATGTAAAAATGACCGTTTGATTGTAAAATATTTCTACAAATATCAAATTTTAGGCTAAATAAATTACAGAAATCTAGCTAAGATATTTTCATAAATCAGCCTATTTCGTATTTACTGTGAGAATGTGAGAAAATATATTTCATATGTGTTTTCAGAAAACTGGTTAGAGTAATAGGCACTGAACTTGATTTGTAATTGTGTTTTTGTGCTGTGTCCTTGAAATCAATATATAAGTAGGACAGTGGTTCTCAACCTTCCTAATGCTGTGACGTATTTTCATTGTTACAAAGGGGTCACAACTCACTGGTTGAGGACCGCTGATCTAGGATAAAAGTTGTTATGATATGGATTTAAAATTTAATTGTTGTCCGTCTTTATAACAGAATGTAGACCTTGTATTAGTCAGAGCCTACCTATGAAAGTATTTTGGGTGTGTGTCTTTTAAAATATTTTCTCTTAGATATATTATCTTACCTAAGATAAAAATAAGGATTTCTTATAAAATATATAAATTATATATTTGTATTTAACTGGAATACAATAAGCTATTGCTTGCATGTGAAATATGTATACTGTTAAGGACTTGAATGCTCTTAGAACAATTGGTTATTTTTGGTTAAATTATAAGATATCAATTCTTTGATGATAAAAATGGTTTAAAGGAAGTGTGTCTTAAATATGAATTAGTTCTTTGAATCATGAGATAAATTAGTTTAATTACACGTGGCAATTTTCTTGGCTAGTGATGTAATGTGAAATAAAATTCGCCCTTTCCCCTCCCTGAAAACTCAAGCCAATTAATAGAACTTTTAAGCTCTTTGTCATAGGCCACCAAGGAGGTCTGCAGAGAAGAGCTTTAATCCAATAAACATTTCATTTAGATCATGAAAAGAAAGCATGAGGAGAAGCTCCTATGAGAGAGGGTGTTACTATGATTCCAACCATGGGGAGATGTGAGGAATTTGCCAAATTAACCAAGAGGTCCTCATATTGAACGCATAAATGTGTCAAAACTAACAGAATCATTATTTAATTTGCTTGAACTCTATATTGAGGAAACTCTAAAAAGCCACAACTGTTTTCTTCAAAGCCTCCACTGTTGGGCTGGACGGACAGGGCAAAGGGAGGTTGTGAGAAACCCAGATAGCAAATAACACTGGCCGAAGCCGGTCAGAAAAGGGAATAGATAATTAGGCGTAATTAGCGTGTATGAATCGTTGTCTCTCTGCCCTTAGCTTGAATAAATTTTGAAGAAAAAACCCTCGTGGTGAAAATCCTTTGATGTAGGAAGAGTCATTGTGGCTTGGCAGCATACAGGCAGTGTTTTATACTTTTTACATAATGGTTGTGATACAGAAAGAGTGAATGGACCCTGCACCCCCCTGTCTGCTTTATACCAAGGACTTTTGGATTCTCTTGAAACAAAATGCATCACAAGTTTTCAGTTGTTCATAATGAGGTAGCGGACCTCATCAGGGCTCCGAGGAAGCCATCTTTAGCTTTTGTTTAAATCTTAATCACAGTTTTTTTCTTTATGGGAAATCTGTTTGCTTAAATCAACCCTTCTTTTCCTTTCTTTGCTGGCACCTCCAAGAAGAGAAAGGAATAATGCTCAAGAAAGCTAAATGGAGAAGTTAAACAAAAATTATCACATAAAAGACTTACACATTCTTGTGGGTTTTTAATCCCATAGGAAAAAAGATGCTAGCTGTATTCCCTTTTGCCTTCCGATCGGTAACATCCTAGGAAGGTTGTTCTATAATATAACGTTTAAGAAAACATGTAGGGGTTAATAGTAGATTAGGTGTGGGAAATCCTTTTCAAATCGAAATTATGAAAAGTAAACTATAAGTATGTCTTTATTTCACAGGATTTAAGTTTCTAAATGAAAATCAGTTTGGATAAAAATATTACTTGGTAGATTTATTGTAAACTTTATTTGAGAGGCATAGCTGAGCTATATAGGTTTGAGAACCCTGCTCTGTGTCCAAAATTGTCCATTTTTCCTAGATCCACTACTTGGGAAGTCAAGTAATTATTCTTGAGAAAACATTGCACACTTATTTTGAAATTTTCTGAGAGAAGTGAAACAATAAATCACCTAAAATGCAGTATCAATCTATTCTGAATTATATTCACTTTGTCTATTTAAAATACCTTTAATACTTAGTACTTAGTAGAAAGAGAAATTAGCTATTTTAAAACTTTGAAGTACATCAGGTATTTTGTTGGGGGAGGAGGGCACTGAAACAATTTTCACCTTCTCCTTAATATCAAAATAATATCTCTAAGCAAGTCTTATATTTCTGACAAATTTTCAACCTCTTCCGTCAGCTATTTTGGAATTACGTTTAAAAAAATCTACCCTTCAAATACTGAAGTGCTCAGATTTCCTTCTAATTAATATTCTTCTTTTAACATATTTTAATTATAAGACTTTCAACAGTAGTCATCAGCAATCCATTCCTCAATGTGTAATCTATGAATCTATTTTTATAAGTGTTGCTCTGCCTTAGAGTAGTTTTATTGTGACGTTTTGATTCCAGAGAGACTTCTTTCAAGCCACAATGCTCTGAGATGCTTTTGGCTACTTAACCCATTTTGCATATTGTGCCATTTGTAGAATAAAGTAGCCTTTTATACTTGAAGTTGATTTGAACTCTGAAAGGCAACACCTGAACATCTCACAAAACTGGATAATTATGGCTGATTGTGTTTTTCAGGTATAGGTCACAGGAAATTCATTTGGGGTAAAGTATGTACAAAGCTAAGAAATATGCAGATTTTCTGTTGTAGGATTGTGTAAAAATTATTTACAGTTAATACTTGCATAAAGGTTAGAAAGGTTGATGAAGTGATATTTAGTTTTGCTTTACTATTCACTGCATGTCAGAATGTAATTATGACTGATTCATGAAACTGTCTTAGAAACGAACCATCTTTATTAAAATGCTGATCAAGATAAGAGCTGACAGTAATAAAGAATAGAACATTTTAGTCTTGTTGCTTTTGAATGATTGCTAATTACCCCAGAGGTCATGGATAGTGCTTGGTAGGATTCATTGACATTATTTCTTTTAAGTCTGCTGTTTCAACAACATCTGAGCATGAAGACACAAACTGTGTGCACATTGAACAATAGTTTGGCCAACTTTTTAAGGCTTTAAGAGATCTAAGAAATCTTTTCTGCTATAGCAAATTTAGCTTTTCTCTATCAAAATTATAACAGTACATGAGGGGTGTATGGTACAAAACTCTTTATATATTCATTTACCATTGACTGTATCTGCACTTCTCATTTTTAGGTTGATATTGAATATTACACGTACATCTTGTAGGTTACTGAGACAGCATCCTATCTGAATTATACATAAGCATATAAAATCAGTAAGAACAAAACATATATTGGCACTAAAGTTAAACTACAGAGAAAGGACTTTTTAATGTATAATCAGAATATACTTTTACTATCACTAGTTAAGAATTCTGGTTGTTGGCTCGGCGCCTGTGGCTCAATCAGCTAAGGTGCCAGCCACATACACTTAAGGTGGCGGGTTCGAATCCCCAGCCCGGGCCCACCAAACAACAATGATGGCTGCAACCAAAAAATGGCCGGGCGTTGTGGCGGGCGCCTGTGGTCCCAGCTACTTGGGAGGCAGAGGCAGGAGACTCACTTGAGCCCAGGAGTTGGAAGTTGCTATGAGCTGGATGCCATGGCACTCTACCCAGGGGGATAGCTTGAGGCTCCATCTCAAAAAAAAAAAAAAGAAAAGTTTGAGAATCTGTGACAAGGAAGGTGAGCCTAAGGAGATATGACAACTAAACATGTGGTATTATGTGATATCTTAGATAAAACCCCAGAGCAGATAAAGGACAGTAGTTACAACTAAGGAAATCTGAACAAAGTGTGGCTTCAGTTAATAACCAGGTGTCAGTAATGGTTCATCCAATTATGACAAATGTACCACGGTAATACAAAATGTTAATGATTGGAAAACCTGCATGTGGGCTTTACAAGAACTCTTTGTACTACCTTGAAATTTTTCTGGAAAAATCTAATTTTATTCTAAAATTTAAAAGCTTATTTAATTAAAAAAAGAACTCCCCAATTTACTTTTTATTATTCACATGGACTTTAATTGTGCACTATTTTTATGACAATTGAGCTGAATTATTAGTCTCTGATGCCAAATGTAATAGATTTATAAGTTGGTTCCTCTAAGTGCCTTAATCAAAGCCTTAATTTTACCCTGAGAATGGTCTTTCCGATTGTTAGGAAAATATTTTCTAAGTTGTTCACAGGCTGTCATTGGGTTATTACACCATTTGTGATAAAAGACTACTATAGCTTGACTCTCCGTTTTATTGAAATTCTATAATGATTATTCTTCTAAAAACACTCTAAACTCTGGTCAGCCTCACTCAGAGTGGTAATGAGGGTGGAATGTATCATTGCAAGCCTAATTCTGCCCATTATATTCCTGCCTCTCCATTTATGCTAGTCTAAAAGTGTTATTTGAGCTGGAAGATCATTCTGTAACCTTCAGATTACTGCTGGGTGGCTTCAGCAGAAAAGGAATAACCAATGCATTAAATTTGAATTAGCTCTGAGAAATCATGCAGATGTATGCACGGAACATTACAGCAATACTGTCTCCCAGGCACAGCAGAATTGCTTTTATGCAGTTTTAAAGAATCACTTGAGCAACCCTTAAATTGCACACATGATGAAGCTGAGCCAGCATTTTCTGTTTCAAAAATTTGAGAAAAAAAAAAAAGATCCTACATCCCAAATATAGTCTCTCGGGGAGTTGTCTTTCAGAGAAACCTGATCACACAGGGACTGCTGCTGAGTGGACTGTTTGGGTTTTAGCCCCACCACATTAGAGTGCTCTGCAGAAGTGTCACTTAGACTAATGATTATGAATAATGCAGAGGGTCATATCCTCTTAGTTACAAGTCATTTACACGCTCTCCCTTTAGACTGCATAGCCTGCTTCATTTTTTTTTTCCTCCTACTAGGAAATAACTCATTGAATAGATGTTCAAAGTTGAATTTATTGACATTCTATTTTTCTTCCATAATGCCAGGCTTGCAAAATAACCAAATGAAAAATTCCAAGACACCGACCCGCAGTCAAATTATAGGAAAAAGAAGGCTTGGTTTTTTTTTTCCCCTTTCAGTCTGTCAGGGTGCTTCCCATTTTAAAGGTCTGACAGTTCTAATCTCTCTCTGTCTCGCCCTTCTCTCTTCAGTTAAATTAAAAGGTGGTGTGGAGATGTGTGCAGGGGGAGAGGGAGAGAGATGAGCGCTGAGATCCGCACATCTCAATCTGTAAGATACATTGTTTCAGGGTACTAGTCAGGAGGGAAGGCAACAGGAAGATCAGAGAATCTCATGTTAGGAATTCAAGTCTGTCAGATTTATGAATCTGTATTTTTATGAATCTAAGGCCTTAAGTCTACACTTAAGATGAGAGGCAGGCCGTAGATAATTCTGTACATCAGAGCAAGTGATGTGAATAGTGATATGGCTCATTAAGCACAACTATGTGGACGGGTGATGAACTCCACTGAAAGGCAGGGATTGGCTTTCCTGTTGCTTGCTGAGCTTAGTTTCAGAAAATAAAATAAAATAAGGAACATTGAGCTTTCCCCCAAAGTGGGGCCTGCATTACCTTCTTCAAAGTCAGAGACCATTTTTCATGACAAAGGCAGCCTGGAGCAGGAGAAAATGCCTTTTCCAAATTGACCCGGCAGATTTCATACAGATGATAGCTGAGCAGGGCAGAACCTCTCAAGATTCCAAAACCCACTTCACGACCACCCGTCCTTGTTATTACTGTTACTGCGGTCGGTCGTCACTCAGCCATGCAAAGTGCCCATCAATATTGCCTCGCAGCAAGGGCCTTCCAGACAGCTAGGCCACGCTGAAATGGAGGCACAGTGCTCTGGAATTGCTGTTCACATTTCTAACAAGTTGCTTACTGATGGTGGTAGAGCGATTCAGGAATGGCTTTAAGCGGCCACATTTTGTTACTCTGGAGGGACTGGGATCAAAGGCATCTGGGGGGATCTCTCAGGAGCACACAGCACTCCCTAAGGCGTAGGCCATAGAGTTAACCATCGCATGGCACTAGCTGGGCCCCGTTCCCACTATCCCTCTGTGCTCCCCAGATAAACTCAGAAAAGCTCCCGAAAGGCAACTCGTGCCAGCACAGTAGAGTTACACGGCATTTAATGGCCTTCCATGGCAGGATGATTCATGGAGATAACAGCCAGAGGGGTCCTTTTAAGACAGGACTCTGGCTACTCCTCTGCTCAAGCCTGCAAACCTCCTCAACCCTTTCAGAGAAAAGAAAGGTGCTAGAACAACCTCCCAGACAATAGCTCTGTTCCCCAGCTCTTTCATCTTCACTCTCATTTCCACTCAGTCTGCGTGCTCTCGCCCTTCCCTACGTGTGTGGAGCTCCTTCAGCCCACAGCTGCTGCTTGGGGATGCTCCGCCCACCCACAGCTGGGGCTTGGGGATGCTCCGCCCACCCACAGTTGCTGCTGGGGATGCTGCGCCCACCCACAGCTGCTGCTTGGGGATGCTCCACCCACCCACAGCTGGGGCTTGGGGGTGCTCTGCCTGGAGTGTCCACCTGTAGGCATCTTCCCTCATTCCCTTCGAGTCTCTGCTCAAGTGACACACTAGGGACTTCCCTATAACAGATCACAGCCCTACCCAGACACAACAGTCCCCTTGTGCTGCTTTGTTCTTCTAAATAGCACTCCCCTAACGAAGCATATTTTATGTACCTATTTGCTCATTCTTATCTCTCTAATAAACATGTCAATTACAAGAGGATGGGGACTTGTGTTGACTGCTTTATTCCTAGACACCAGAGTACCTGGCACATACAGGGGGCCCAATAACACTCATTCAATGATGAGAATGAGTTTGAATGTATGTCTGTCTGTATTTGTCCCTTCTTGGCCTAATGACCCTACTATACCCCCTCCCCAGCCCCACACCCACACTTCACAATCCACAATGGAGCCTTGAAGATCCCTTGCCTACTAGGAGACTACTGTGTTACCAGACACAAAACAGAAGCATACTGATTTCTGGGTTTTGTTTTTCAGGAACCTGGGCTTCTGGAGGACTTTAAGTAAAAGGGAGAGGAGAGAGAAGAGAGCCTCTGTGGGCTGTTCTCCCTACGCTGGGAGGGAGACCCTTCTGTGATTTCCAGGTCCTGGGACTCAGGACCTACAGCCCAGAAATTGCTGGAGGAGGTGCAGAACCTCCCAGAGCACTGGCTGCAGGGGCATCTGGGAAATGATAGATCCCTAGGCCGTCCAAGGCCGAATGAGTGCAAAGCACCCTGTCCCGCCCTGTCCCCACCTTGCTGACAGGGTTGAACTGGCAGTACCAGCAATCTCCCTTGATGTTTTATTCTGTGTAACACTCATGGATCTTTATTTACATGGAAGGGCCTCCAAGATGGTTTGGGAAGTGAATTTTTAACATTAAGTATAAAGGGGCTTTGAATAACTTTGGGTTGATTTAAAATTAAGAAAGAAATGTGATATTACTGCATACCAAGATTGCAGGTGAACATCCATCCCCACTATGGGCTGCCCTCCAGATGACCTAGGAACCCTTAGTCAGGCTGGCTGGCCTCATGGGCCTGCAAAGCGTGTGGTTGCACAGGGCGCCTTTCAGATAGGGCACCCCTTTCTACTATGATATAATGGTCTGGTATCCTTCAGCCTTTGGAAATTTTTGATTGTATCTGTAAGTTGTGCTATGTGAGTGAAGTCTGACTGGCAATGGAGCCTTTTGAGGAGGGTGATGTACCTGGTGCCAGTGCCAGATCCACAGTGTCTGTGGATTTCCAGAGCCTGTCTTTAAGAGTTTGGGCACAAATTTTAAGTCTCTGGCCTAAGAACCACGGCAGGAAGTGCTGGTGCTCAGGCAAAACACTTTATCAGTAAATTATTACAAAATGAAAGTGTACAAATGGACATTGCAAATAATTACATCAAAGAGTTGTTAGAATTCCTCAGAGAGCTTAGAATCTCTGGTTTTAAAAACCGTTGCAAGATTGCAAAGCAAACATCCACACGATTAGAAATATAAATTAAATTTAACCATTGTCACATTTGACAGAATAATACACTATTTTTGTATGAAGCTTTGGGTGAATCAATTATTAATGAGGGAGACCATTTTAAAATCAGTTTCTCCTTGTAATTGAAGAGACAATGATAGAATATATAAATAGGCATTTTGAATCAGATACAAATCATGAAACCACTTTCGGTTTTGTTATATGACCTCCTTAAGTCACAGGAAATGTCAAAGGAAATATTAAAATGCCATTGTATAAATTTACATGTAAAATAAAATTCAGGCAACATGTAGCTGATTTGTATAAAGAGTTAAATCTTTTTAGAAAAATGGCTACCCAAGAATTATCAGCTCTAGAGGTACTAAAACGTATATTTTGAAATAATATACCAGAAATTTATTCCAATATCAACATAACCTGTAAAATATTCTTAAAAGCCTTAGTAATTGTTGCATCTGCAGAAAGATAATTCTCCAAATTAAAAATTATTTGCAGTCTTGTATTTTTCAAAAGCAACTGATACTGCTTTCAGTTATATCGGGAAAAAATGTAGTAGCTAAAAGTACAAATTTGGTGGCCTAATAAGTAGATTTGCAGAAAAATAAACCAGAAAAAATTTATGATAAAGATATCACATTCATAACATGTCCTTATTTGTTGAGTTACATGAATTTTGATCTCAAAGTGTTATTTTTTATAATTTGTAAATTTATGCTATTATCTGTAATAATTATTACCCAATTGTGTTTTATAAGCTATAAATTATTTTGGAAAAAGCCTCATGATTACCATTTTGCCCTGGGACCCACAATTATGTAGCAAATCATTTAGCAAAGTTTGGGGATGTTTTGACTGTGGCAGCTAATAGGGGAGGTGTTATTGACATTTAGTGGGTAGAGGCCAGGAATGCCAAGCTCTCCGAAATACATGGGGGGCTCCCACAATGAAGGATCATTAAGCTCAATGCGTCAAGGCTGCAAAATTTTGCTGCAGACTGATTTAACCCATAAAACTGGAACAAGTCATTTTACAATAGCCAAAATGTGGAAATAAACTAAATGCCCACCAACCAGGATGGATTAACAACCTGTGATATACATATGCCATGGAATACCATTCAGCCATTAAAAAGATGGAAACTTTACATCTTTTGTATTAACCAGGATGGAGGTGGAACACATTTTTCTTAGTAAAGTATCACAAGAATGGAGAAGCAAGAATCCAAAATACTAATATAAAGCCAGGAGATGATCTAATACACGCCCACATAAGAGAAAAATTCAAATCAATTTTGGGGGACAATGGAACAAGGGAGTGGAGAGAGGGGAGGAGGGAGGAGGATGGGTGTGCTCCTACCTCACAGGCACAATGTAAGGGTGTATGGTAGACCTCTTGGGGGCAGGACACAATTATAAGGGACTCCCCCTAACAAATGCAAATATTGTAGCCTAGTTCTTTGTACCCTCAAATTAACCTGAAACAATAATAAAAACAATTGAAGCAAACTAATTTAGCATATAGAAATGATTTAGAGTCCCAATAGTGACTGACATCAAATTGCCTGACCTTCGTGCAACACCAGGCATAGTGCACACAGGGATTCACTGAATGTGACATAAGCTGACTTGAAGAAAATAAAGAACAGAAACAATTATTGAATGTATAAGATGTGAGGTTGTAGCATCACATACCAGTGTAGCCCTCATTCAGAATTGCTGAGCCACAGTGAGCGTCACTTATGAAATGCCTAAAAACTGGGACCCTGTGGTTTCAAAACCAACACCTGTGGCCTTCTGGGAGAATCACTTGTGGATCGAAGAAATGCAGTGAGTCTGTGATGGGCTGAGTTTGAAAGAGTAATGCAGTACTTTCAAACAACTAGGCAGGGGTCTACAGGATGGTAGTAAAAAGTACGAAAAGAAGAATAAATAAAACATTATAGATATTTGCTAGTAAGATAAATTTTTAGCAGATAATGCCTGCTTTGAGAATATCTACAAAGACAAGAGTCTTGAAGACAAAATATAAAAACCTATCTCAGACTTGGAATTTCTACAAACACTGACTCTGTGCCTGGAAAGGGCAGGGTAGTATTCAGCAACTGATTTTGTCAGAGCAATGTGAAATATGGAATTATTTCAAAATATGAATTATGGAAATATTCCATATTGCCCAAATTCTGCTTGTGTCACCAAAGGCAAAGGTTCAGGCTAACATGCTAGCATAGGCTATAAAACGTTTGTTTCAGGTGGCACCTGTGGTTCAGTGGTTAGGGCGCCAGCCCTATATACCAAGGGTGGTGGGTTCAAACCTGGCCCCCAGCCAAACTGTAAAAAAAATAGCCAGGGATTGTGGCAGGCACCTGTGGTCCCAGCTACTCGGGAGGCTGAGGCAGGAGAATCACCTAAGCCCGGGAGCTGGAGGTTGCTGTGAGCTGTGTGATGCCACAGCACTCTACCCAGAGCCATAAAGTGAGACTTTTGTCTCTACCAAAAAAAAAAAGTTTGTTTCACCTTTGATAAAAATAACTTCCCACCAAAAACTGAAGTTGTTTCTAAGGCATGAAACTTCAGGCCCTAGGAAATACATGGATGTATGTGAGTGAATCTTGGTTGTGACATACTGCTGAAAGAGCACACCAGTGTCAGATCCCTGAGGCCAAGAAAAGGTGGTGAGTTTCAGAGCACTGAGGAGTCCAGCTTTTGAAGGTGTTCACATTGTCCCAACATCAGGGCTTCAGTCACTAAGGCTGAATGTCCAGGCTTTGAGCTTACTAAAATCAAGTTCATATGGCAAGCTAAGTTCTCAAATGGCCCCCCAGAAAATAGGTCTGCATTTATTCTGAGGTTAGAGAATGGCTCAGAGGGCACTGACCCTGGATAGTCATACTCAAAAAGCACAAACAGAACCCACTGAAAGAGCTGCTGGCATGACAGGGTCAGGGCTAAACGGCCGGCTCCATTCCAGCTTAGTCTGACTTACCTCCAAACTGCTCACAACTTCCCCCATGAAGGGAAGCTGATGACAGAGGGGCTGAGGATGAATCAACGGCACCTTCCTCATCAAAAGGACACACACAGATGGGACCACGTCAGGAGCAGTGGCTCAAATCCAGCCAGACAGGGAAAATGGGGGTTTTATCACAGCATTTGACACTTTGCTGGGCCTGGGAGAAGCCACCGAGCAGGTGCCTGAAAGCTGTTTACCAAGATGAGAGTTTCAACCATGTCCAAGGGGCCTCACCTGGTGAGGCGCAGCACAATGGCTGGGATACCTCCCGGGAAATGCCTTAGAATCGGATGGCTGACATCACAGAGATGCCAGATCCTGCCTGGACTAACAAGGGCACGTCTCAGAGAGAGCTTTACATGCTCAAGAAATCGCAAGCATTTTTCCTTTTGCTTTAGTTAAGAAGATGGAGATTTCCTTATAAACAGCACATAGATGAAACCCACACTTGAGGAAGTAGAGTGAAGACACCCTTGCCAGGGAGGGAGGCAGGGGTGGGGTGATCTTAGCAAACTGTGGAGAGATCGGTTGGTTGTCCCTTAAGGGACATATATATTTCCTCCCACGATCTTAGATCCTGAAACCAAGATTTTTTTTTTTCCAGAGACGCAAAAACATATTATATGCAGAATTTGCAAGGGCAACTTAACACACTATTGAATTAAGACAGTTTTCTGTATTTTTGCCTCTTTGAGCTTCAAGGGTCAAGCAAGAAATTCAGAGCCTCCTTCAATCCTTGATTCACACCACTTATTGCTGAACGGAAAGGACAGTGTTCAAGTCCAAGTTATTTCTCGGTGTCTGGCAGCTTTGGGACATCCATGCAACACTTGGGGCATGGGAATGTTTGATGTGTTTGGCACCTGGGAACTCAATGTCTGACCCACCCCGGCCAAGATACACCATTAGTCACTCCCCTCTGATATCCTCCACATCAGAGGTGGCAGTCAGGGACCTGCAGGTATATGTGAAGGAGCAACCCAACTGTCCATACCTACAAACCACCTTCATAATAGGGGACCCTCCACATGTCGAACTTGGCATTGGAACTGACTAGTACAAAAAGAAAATTAACAGAACTCCTGCTGCTGGTAGAATGTTTGAGGATAATATGCAGAAAACGACTTCACACTGTGCACATGGAGGAATGAATTTTCATTTGGAACGCCAAGAAAGGAAAACACATACGCAATATGGAGAAAAGGCAAAATGTCGCCCTCCTCTCTCTGGGGTATTTTGGTCGAGCCTGAGTATTAAACAGACATAAGACAGATCAACAGGAGAAAAGCAGACAAGTTTGCTTAGCATAAGTTTTATGAGCTTCATGAGGAAATGAAGCGCTAAAGAGACAGTCAGAATTGGACATTAACATACTGAATTGGCTAAAGAGCAGGACATTATAAAAATGTGACAAGCCACAGAAGCTTGAGGGGTTAATTGGTCAGAGAAGTGATGAGGAGAATAAGGGTTAGTTTAGCAAGGCTTGTTTGTACAATGCTTTCTCTCGGCTGCCGCTTCCCATCCTTGATGATAAAGACCTTTTCCTTCTGGTATAGCAGGATATTTTTCACATGAGAATTTCACCTCTGCTTCTGAGACACAGAAGGAAGGCCAGAGGGATTCTTCTTGCACCTGCTATTTAACTCAAAATAGCCAATATGCCAAGGCAGCATGTCCTGGGGTGGCACGTTCTTCACGACCTGAACAAAGACACAAGCTCATTTGTGCACATGTGTGCACACACGCACACAAACACACATACACACACACTTCAGTGAATTTAAAACTGCTAATTTATATAGGTCAGAAAAATGCTACTGGCAGACAGACCACAGGATGCAAGAAACTGATGCAAAAGTCAGAAGCACTTCTTTCTAGCAAAAATTAAATAAGACAAGAAATTCTCAAGCCTCAAAATAAAATAGTCAAATACTTGACTGTGGCACACAAGCATCGCAGAGCCCATGAACATGGAAACTGACCCACAGGCATTTCCCTGGGCTCAGAGACTATAGTCCATGGGTGGCGCCTGTGGCCCAAGGAGTAGAGCGCCGGCCCCATATACCGGAGGTGCTGGGTTCAAATCCGGCCCCGGCCAAACACTGCAATTAAAAAAAAAAAAGAGAGAGACTATAGTCCTACAGTAGGAGACAACAGAGACCCATAACAAAATCCTTTGCACATTCTTTTTATAATATGTAATATGTAAATATATCGAGTAAATAATACAGAGTTCACATTATAGGATATTTGTTCAGTTATTCTCCCTATGTAATTTTAGTATCTTTTAAAGGTATTTTGAATTTACAGATATTCATGTTGTTATTATAGGTAGATGCTTGGATGAGGTAGACTTTTGAGTAATCGGAGGGACACAGCTGGTGAGTTCTATCTGGTTGTTCCATGTGCAACATTGGTATTGGTATGCATATTATTTTGATCAATGGACCTTTACACATAAATTCAAGTATTCAAAATCCCTACATCTGGTGGCACCTGTGGCTCAGTGGGTAGCATGCCGGCCTCATATACCAAGGGTGGTTCAAAAGCTCTACATCAAGGATGGAATGTTGATCTTGTCTTATGTGCCATCTCTGATCCACTGGTGTGGCTACTTGAATGGTCATGTTGAGAAGACTTCAGATACTATGTTTCGGTGAGGCAGAAAAGAATATGAGGATAAAAATCACGTGAGCCTTCATTTGACATCTCTGCTTTAGATCCCAGCAGCAATTCCAGACTTGGAAACATACTAACTGGAGGAGTTCTGCAGAATCAGTAAGGGGTGGGGGACACATTCTGTGCAATGAGGCATATTCAAAAATCGCTACTGTGTAAATTTATTTCATGCTATATAATTTATTTTGAGATTATGAATAACATGAAAAGAAAGTAAGAGATTTTGTTCTTGGTGAAAGAAGGCAATGTATTTTAAATTCCAAGAAATGCTGCTCTTGGGTGTCTTATTTTAAATTCCAAGAAACACCGCTCTTGTGTGTCTGTATCACATCTGAGTTTTACATAGGTAATTTCCCTGGGTTCCCTCAGACTGTTGTAAAGTCAAGTGCATTTAAAAGCACTTGCTCTGACATGTCAAAGAGAAGACACGGATAAAAGGTGGGGATAAATATCAAAGAAAAATAAAAAGGGTAGAGATATATAGACTATGGGGAAGGCTTTCGTGTTGTTCCATATCCTTTATTCAACTATTGAGCATTTTTACCCAAATGGAACATCTAAAACCTCAAATTCAACACGTTGAATACTCAATGAAACATCCGCTGATTCTTTTTTATTCTCATCCTAGTGAGGAAAACTAGTATCTACTAGTTTCCCAAGTTTAAAAAAATCAAACAAAAGTAAACTAAAACTAAATGTACCTGTCTCCCTAATTCATGAGTCACACATTCCGTTAGCTTCATTACCATTATTCTAGCTTGACACTCTTCATCCATTACACTGTCACAATAGATGCCCCACTGGTCTTGCCTCCTCTAGTCCAGCCACATCACTCCATTCACCACTCTGCTAGCATAGTAATCTTTTTAAACAAATATTTGGTACTAACAATTACTTATTTTAAATCTTTTAGGAATACCCCAAACTTTAAAGATACATTTTAAAAACTTTAACCTATTGCAACTTTGATGATCTTTACAAAAAGGACAGTTAAGTGCATGGTCTCTAACACAGACTGTCTGGTTCAAATTGCATCACATTGCATGACTTTGGACAAGTTATTTAACCTTTGCTGAATTTTCTCTTCTGTAATTGGAATGATTAAACATATTAAATATGCTTGAATAAATTTTTTGAATGAGATGGGAAAGGTGAATATTGAGCGAAATAGGATGATGAATTACCAAGCATATTTTGAAATTAACCAAGTAGAATGTAATTCAAAAATTCTGAAATCTACCAAATAAATGCGTTAAGCTAAAAATACACACAAGAAAGGCCTTTAATTGCCAGAATACTAGCAATTAAATTCCAGCAGTATATGAAAATACAAAATGGCAGAAGTTGATTTATCCAGAAGCACATACAATTTGATATACCATTCAGAATATAACTAAATTAATTATAAATCATATGATTTATATGAGAAAACCATGAAAAATATTTGATACAATTTATATGAGAAAACCTGAGAAAATCATGAAAAACTTTTGATACAATTTAACTTCTGATCATGATTTCTTAAAAATAAATAAAGCTCTTAGCAAATCGGTACTAACAGAAAAATTCCTCAATTTGTTAAAAAGCATCCAGAAAAAAGTCTGCAAACATCCTAGGCGATGACAAAACATTCCATTTACTTCTCCCACACACACAAAAAGAGAGAGATGCCTCAAATCACCATTTATATTCCAGATGGATTCTAGCCCACAAAGCAAAGCAAATAAATAAATAAAAGGTATAAAAACTGGAATGGAAGAAACGAAACTATCATTAGTCACGGATGATCTGAGTATGGAGGGGATGAATAGCAATATAATGGACATTGAAGGCTCAGGAGAGGCTGGGAAAGGAATGAGGGATATAAAATTACTTCTTAGGTACAATGTAAATTATTCAGTGATGTGTACACTAAAAGCCCAGGCTTCACTGCTATGCAATAGATCCATGTAACAAAGTTTTACTTGTTACCCCCTTGATCTACTGAAATTTTTAAAAGTTAAAAATAAGCTATAAAAAAATTATTAGAATTATTTAGAAAGTTAAAAAAAGTTACTAGATTTAAAATTGGCACCTAAAAATGACTTGCCTATCTATATGCCAGAAACAAACATTAAACACATATAATTTTAATAGATAACCTTTAGAATACTACCTAACATAACCTAGAAAGTGGCTAAGACAAATCTAGCAAAAAATGTATAAGATCTTTGGGGGAAATTTTGTAATTTTAATGAAGGAAAAATTTTTTAAACTACATAAAGGGAAAGATATACAACATTCATCGATTTAAAGACTCAATATTGCAAAGAAATCAATTCTGCTGCAATGTATCAATAGCTCATTACAACTGTAATCAAACTCTGGCAAGATTTAAGTATATACATATGTGTATGTGTAAGGAACTTGGGAAGCTGATTCTAAATAGAGACAGAGCCAAGAACAGCCAAGATACTCATCAAGAGAAACATGATGGGAATTCCCTATCTTACAAGATATGCTGACTTACTAGAATGTTATATAATTACTAAGAAAGAGTGGTGGGCAGCACCTGTGGCTCAAAAGGATAGGGCACCGGCTCCATATGCCAGAGGTGGTGGGTTTAAAACCAGCCCCGGCCAAAAAAAAAAAAAAAGAAAAGAAAAGAAAAGGTGGTATTGAAGACAGGAGAGAAAAATTACCAATGGAACAGCATAGACAGTTTAGAAATATGTTGGAAACCAAACTTTTCCTCCAGGCTCAGTCTGAACATTGAGAACTGAGGTCACACCTATTGCCAGTATTAACAAGGCTCTGCTATTCTACTATCCTCACAGCATTTCCTTA
This sequence comes from Galagoides demidoff, assembly GCA_963574575.1. Classification (NCBI taxonomy): domain Eukaryota; kingdom Metazoa; phylum Chordata; class Mammalia; order Primates; family Galagidae; genus Galagoides; species Galagoides demidoff. The sequence continues at coordinate 6,850 of CAUYQV010019107.1, read as the reverse complement.
CTGTTCCGGGACTGTCTTGCTGAAGCAAATGGTTTGGTTGTTTATTATAGGAACTTATCAAAAGATGCAACAACTTTTTGATGGAAAATATCTATGGTTTATACTCTAAGGTTCTTTAAATCTCTTTCCTTAAAATCCTTTGTTTCCTTTTTCCTTCAACCCTGAAGTATCATGAACCTTACCCAATACTAAGCAAGTCCCCACAGTGAAAGACTAGCCTTAAACCATATCTTGACCGTAACCATACTTTCCCCACTTTAAGACACTGCCAAAGCTTTGCAAGGTGGTTCTCTCTTATTAGAGTATGCAACAAACTCAGATTTGTCTTTTCTTACAGTGTTATCTGGGGAGGCTAATTTCAACAGTACCCGTATTTATATAAAACCTTGATTTCTTGATTTATTTCAAAACTGTCATGGGAGATCAGTGAAGGAATAAAAGTATTGACTTTTAATACAGAGTGCTGAAATAATTGATTTTAGCATCATAAAAACTACAAAATTGGACCCTATTTTTATCATATATAACAGTCAATTCCAATTTCTGTATATCCCTTGAAATATTAAAGACTTACATTCAAAGAGCAAAACTATCAAAATGCTTGAAGACAATGTAGAATAGCTTTATAATCTTCAGATAAAGTTTTTGTAAACAAGATGCAAGAAACCCAACATATAAAAAATAAGACTGATGGGCGGCACCTATGGCTCAAAGGAGTAGGGCGCTGGCCCCATGTGCTGGAGGTGGCGGGTTCAAACTCAGCCTGGGTCAAAAACTGCAAAAAAAATTTAAAAAATTAAAAAAAATTAAAAACATGATTGATAAATTTAAACTCAATAAAATTAAAAACTCTAGTTTATAAAAGTATATCTTAAAGTGAAAAGAAAAACCACAAATTTAGAGAACCAAGTTTAACAACATATCTAACAGAAAAAGAATCAGAATCAAGAATACAGAAAGAACTCTCACAAAAAACAATTTAAACACAAACATACTTGGAAAGGAAATAATAAATAAATAGGTACTTAGTAGAAGAGAAAAATAAACATATAAAACATGCTCAATTTTATTTAAAATAAAAAAATACAAATTAAATCTGTACCAAGACACCATTTTATACACCCCAGATTAGCAAACATTTAAAAGTCGGATATTACCTACAGTTGGAAAGACACAGAATAGGAGTCTTATAGATTGATTTACGAATATGTACAACAACCTTAGAAAATAATGTAACATTATCTAACATATAGAACACTATCCCCATTAACAATTGGTAAACTATTTTTATTATTCTTTATGTCAATCATTTTTTAGTTATTTGCTTTATATGCTTGTTTTTGAAATAAGCATAACATGCCTCCTAAGACTTCAAATATTTCACTTCTTCTCATCACTGTTCATTCTCCCACTGTCCTTTAGATTTCACTGAGAAGATAGAGGGAAAAAGGGAAAAGGAAATCGCTATTTTTCATGCAAGCACCTATATCTTAATCCGAAAGTGCCTGGAGATTTTATTGCTTCCTCTAGGACCTACAATCATGAAGTCGACAAGTTATTATAATTTAGAGAAGTTCGCCATTGAAAGGAAAAACAGTTGTAGTGCATCAGTGTTTCAGCTATTCCAGTTAATTACACAATACATCTCTTTGACACTATTGGGGAAGTCGGATTTAGGTAAATCCCCCTGTCAACAGTTAAGGTCTCCCTCTTTAACCGGTGGAAACAAATATTCAAGAAGCCTTTTCCTTTTCCATACTCTAATGGGAATGTTTTATTTTGGCTGAGTGAAGGCCCACTCAAAGACGTCTATGTCTTCATTATTTCTGCCTCTGCTCTGGTTCCCACAGCTCTTTGTACCACTGTCAATGCACTTATCAGAGTTACAGGAATACTGCTGGTTTAGCCTGCTAAATTGTGGACCTTTAGAGCATCTTCACATCCCCTACCACAGGGCCTTGCAGGTAGCTTGAGATAAATTAATGCTCTTTGACTTAAGCCCAAACAGCAATTATCACAACTCCAAGTGGCATAGCTAAATGACAGGGTCGAATTTGTGACATTTTGCTACAAAGAACAGGTTGCTAACACAGGTTTTTGAGTCAGGTTGTCTCTCCTAAGGCAGACTCTGAGGTGGCAAGTAGCACCCTAGATTCTCAGATGAGTCTAAATCAATCCATACTCGAATTTGACTTTTGCAAAATCCCAGAGATTTCTCAGCTTTTGTGATATCTCTCTCATCTCATAGATGATAGGTGAAAGGAAATTAAATGCCTGTTTAAGTACCAGCGTGATGACATTTTAAAGAGAAAACTGCCTGGCTAAAAAAGTTATCAGCCTCCTCTCTTAACGAGACACTATGATTATTGCTATTTCTTTAAATAGCTTTCCCGTTTTTTAAGCTGAGGCCATAAGTTTACCAGGGACTATGGGTGCATGGCTGTCATTTTGAAATCAAATTAAGCAAATGGTGTCCTAATGGCCTAAAAGAATTAATATACCCCAACATGTGAGTTACTGTCTTCAGAGAAATAGGTTCTTTTGGTTCTTATTAATCTGGACAAAAGACTCGTGAAAAAAAGGCAGGTCTCATACACGTTATCCCTGTTTTGAGGATGGAGAAAGCAAGGCAGGAAATTGAAATGACTGACCTTTGTCATAGAGGGGGACGTATGTCAGAGCTAATTACAGAGACCAAAATGGTCTTATTTTAAATTGTCACACTTTAGCAATTAGAAATCACTTATGCTCTCAGAGCCACATTAATTCGTACTTAGATTCAAAGACTCAGGGACTCTCATGGCAGGACGCAGCGTGGAGGCCAACCTCGTCATTTTTCACCTGAGGAAACTGATACCCAGAGAAGTGATAAAACTTGTCCAGAGTCAAAGTCAAATGCATGCCCAAGAATCAAAGTTTGGCTGAAGTCCAGGAGTCTTGCCTTTGGCAATGTTGTACTTTAGATGAAAGGTAATTTTAATTTCTTTTAAAAATAGTTTCTATAATAAATGTATTATGCATATATTGATTTTTAAAATATGTTTTAAAATTTTAAAATTTGCTCACCTCAGACATCACTGCTTCCTGGACTCCTATTGTGATATTAACGTGTGTATTCAAACCCTTACAGTTAAGGCAACTGGGCCAGGTGGCTCAACCGAACAAGCTTAAGCTTTGAACTACTCATATTCATTCATTCATTCACATGCCACCACCGGTCGGTATTCCCTCCTTAGGGTACCCAGCGAATGTTTGATCATTGCATTAGACATTTGTAAAGATCTATTTATATACTTGTCACCCTTATTATAATGTTAGGCAATTGATGATACAGAATTTTATTCAGCTTTGTACCTCAAAATCTCAACACAAGGTGAACCTGTGGAAAGAGTATTCCATGACAAACCTTCTATTAACAATAAGTGACTATATGTGAGATTGATCAGTATCATAGGTGATTCCGTGAGGGTCTTCTGGAGGAAGAGCTTCTAAAACAGTTACAGATTCTGGAGTTATTTCCTTATTTACTCCTGGAACCTCAGTCTCTGCTTATTTGTTACCCTCAGACTACCTACAGATAAACTTCAAACACTTGTTATCCCAGTATGTTCCCCACAAACTACCACTCTATTTTCCCTTTTATCTCTAATCCTATAGTGATTATACCCCCATCTCTACCCCTTTCTTGAATGTCCATTTCTTCTTCCTTCACTATATATGTGACACATGAATGAATGAGTATGAGAACATCAAAGCCCAAGTAGAATCACCAGTCCCAGTTCCCTTAGCCCATCTCAGAGCTCACCTGTTTGTTTCCCGCATACCTCAGGGCTCCACACCCCTAACCTCTTAATTCACAAAAGACTCCTTTGTTTTGTTTATCAGAAGTGAAGACTGATCATTACTCAATGGTTTTGATCCTGCTTTTGAATCATATTTAATTTTTTTGGTTGGTGAGGGGTAACAGCAGGAAAGATGGACAGAAGGCTGCCTAGTGAAGCTGATATAAATGTAATCTTCTACAGGGGAGGTTCCAAGGACCTAAACCAAAGTGCAAGTTTTCTTCACAGGGTTCTTGGAACGGCTGGTCTCAGAGCTATTACAATTAGATCAGAGGTAGAACCTAATCCCAGTAAGAAAGACAGACAGAAAGACAGACGGAAGGGAGAGAGGACGGGAGGGAGGGAGGCAGAGAGGGAGGAAGGGAGAAAATTCAAGATGTTGGTTAACTGAGAAAGCCAGCACGTCATGGGACATGTCAGTGCAGGGTTTGCTCCTGATCCTCTCTAAGGCAGGTCAAGCTGAAAGCTTCCGGAGCTGTTCTCTTACCCAGGCGCTCTCACAGAATAGATGTTCTTGGTGAGCAGAGCTGCTCCCACAACCCCCCTGACTTCTCTTGTCTTTCTCTCCTCCCTTGCGACTACAGCCCAAAGCATCCCCTTCTGAGATTTCGGTCACCAGGCCTTCTGTTTTATCCTGTGAGCTGCTCTCCAGGGCTTATGGATCCAAGCACAGACAGTGGGATGGACAAATCTGTGATCTCAGGCTGTTGGAAATATCAAAATAGCCATTGCCAACAAACTAGATACAGTTTTCTTAAACCCCAACTTAAGCATCTATTCAGCCACGTGACCTCAGTCAAGGTCTTTAACCTTAATGAGCCTTGGTGTTCTACCAGGAACATCAGATATAACAATACCTAGATTAATACCTGGCCCATAACAAGCAGGAACATTTTTATTAAAGTGCCAGCAAATGATACATGCTAATTAAATAGCTGTTCCTTCAGCTTTTTACCTATTCCAGTGTTATTAATATTATAGCAGCGGTTCATTCCAAATGAAAACATTTACATATCTACTGTGACTTCTATCAAGATTATCTGACTTCAGTGATTAAAGATGCCTCGCAGGTACAGACACCTTGTGAAGCCATACGTCACATTGTCTCTCTATTATCAATTCCATTCATTATATAAATTTAGCTCCTATATAAGATTCATTCAATAATTTAAGAAATTATTATATGGCTACAATGCATAAGGAGGGGCGTTGTGGGTTTGTTTTATATTGGAATTAAATTTTAATAAACATAAAAAAATGAAGGCCCCAACTAGGATAGAGCATTGAAGATACATACAAAATTAAGAAAAGGGTAAAGCAGAAAAATGGGAAGATAATCCAAAAGGTTAATAGAATCTTATGGGCCAGGTGCAGTGGTTCATGCCTATAATCCCAGCACTCTGGGAGGCAGAGATGGGAGGATGCCTTGAGCTTAGGAATATGAGATCAGCCTGAGCAAGGGTGAGACCCCGTCTCTACTAAAAATAGAAAAATTAGCCAGGTGCTGTGGCAGGCACCTATAGTCCTAGCTGCTCAGAAGGCTGAGGCAGGAGAATCACTTGAGCCCAGGAGTGTGAGATTGTGGTGAGCTAAGCTGATGCCAAGGCATTCAGTCCAGCCTGGGTAACAATGTGGGACTGTGTCTCAAAAATAAATTAAAAAATAAAATAAAATCTGTATCCTATGGATGAAATCAATAACTCCTAGAATACCTAATCTAAATGTGACAATGAGATAAGATGCCTCTCTTACTACAAAATGAAAAACACAAAAAGGTAACTGTATAAAGTGTTACATTAGCCACTGGAGATGAATTGTAAATAAGATATAAGATAAGCAGTATCGCAGTCTTCACAGAGTTTAGAAGACAGCAAAAGGGGTAAGAGCAGAGGGGAATGCTCCAGCCAGTGACCTTGACAGAGAGGAAGGCCGGAGCCCCTGAGGAGTCTCCGGGGCTGATGCCCCAGGTTCCCCTGCCAGCACCGGAGGCACCACCCCCATCTGGCCCACCAGGTAAGTGGATACAGCAGAGTGCTACGCCACCCTGGAACTCCAAAAACTGACACAGAACCTTTATGGATATTAGTACTCTAATGATGGCTTTCTCTTTATACGACAGTGGCCATTTGCAGTGGTATAATACCAGGAAGTCTAGACAGTCCGATTTCCAAAAAACTCAATTAGGAAAGCCATGCTGTACGTTCTTCATGCTTACTCAAATTCCCTGGCTCCTTTACTCATACGGGATGCATACTGGCCTGGGGACCAAAAGAATGTCACAGAATTGATCAGTTTTGCTTCTTCGTCCTCTGTTTAATGAGCCCCAGATGAGTTTCATGAAGTTAATTCTGCACCAGCCTTTTATCCTGTCTTAGAGGTGTGAGACAGCTCAAGAATTTGGACCTTAAGCGCAAATGCAAAAATAAATGATCAGCCTCCCCTCCTCTGACCTACTCTGAGGAAGGGGAAGGCGCTCAGTACAGGTGAAGAAGAGAGAAGCCAGCAGGGATGGCGCAATAAAAAAACCAGCACAGAGGAGAAGTGGCAGGTGACAGAACAGCTGAGACAGACAGGGGTCAGATTGTGTAAGACACACAGGCCATGTCAAGAAAAACTGGGTCCTTCCTACAAAAGACAAGGGAAAATGTACTACATGTTTTCAAAAGGTTCAGAAAAGCAAATGCATTCAAAGAATAAAAAAAAAAATCTCAGAATGACAAACATTCTGCCGAAAATAAAAATACCCTCAATATGGTAATGTGATTGCCGTCACTTCTCTTTGATCAGTAACTGAGGAAAACATTGGATTCCTCTGTCTATGCCGCTCACGTAGGGCTCCACAGCTTGGCTGGGGCCTGCGTGACAGATTTGGAGTAGGCCTGGAGAGATCACCTGGCTTTGTTCCCTGCCAACAGGCAGGTGCAACAGGAGTCAGGACAGACCTGGAATAGTATCATGGAACATGCGTGTGTATATGTGTGTGAATGGACATGTATGTACACATATGT
>CAUYQV010019105.1:0-101017 GCA_963574575.1 Galagoides demidoff | reverse complement strand
ACCACAGGCGCCCACCACAACGCCCGGCCATTTTTTGGTTGCAGCCATCATTGTTGTTTGGCGGGCCCAGGGGATTCGAACCTGCCACCTTAGGTGTACGTGGCTGGCACCTTAGCCGTTTGAGCCACAGGCGCCGAGCCAGCTATGTTATTCCTTATTAGCACATGTGTAATTCTTAAAGGTGGCCAGCCCTGTTTTCCTTTCTTCTTTCTCCTTTTTCCTATTTTTTCTCTCGCTTCCTTTTCTCCCATTTCCTTTCTTCTCTTCATTCCCCCTACCCTTTCTTTCTCTCATTTTTCTTTTTTCTCTTTGTTAAGAAGCCCAGAGTAAAGCCCTCCCAAGGTTGTGCTATCATAATTCAGCAGCATGAGGAAATCGTTAGGATGTAGGTTCTTCCATCTTTTCCTCTGTACTCCTCATAAAATGGGAGCCTCAAGTTCTAGGCATCACATCACAATAGGAAAGAGACTACAGGGAGTGGTGGGGACTAAGGAAAACTGGAAGGGAAAGGTCCCAGTTCAGGCACTCAAATACAAAACAATTATTTTCCTGTTGCTTCAAGATAATTTGTTGTTAGAAGGGAAGAAACAGGCAATCACGGATGTTCTGAAATAACATCCATGATGAGTAACTATGCTGTTGCAAGCAGTTAAAACATTGTGATTGTTCCAATTTTGCAGAACTGAGAGTGGATTCAGAGGAGGTTAGGTGATCTGCCCCGATCAAAACGGGGCAAAGGCGTTCCCAGCGTGGGCTATGGCTATGGCCACGTGGCTGCTCAGGTAACTGGTTGCTGCCCAACTTCAAGCTCTTCCTCCTGGGCAAGATCAGGAGCTTCCAAAGAGTTGAGTGGTATGTTTTCCTTTTGTCCCCTCCTAGCCTTCAGCTCTCCACAGGACCCCAATCACACTCACTCACAGCTCAGGATGGATCCTCCAATGTTTCCCTTCCTAATCCTTCTAATTTCTTGTGATTCTCCAAGTGGTCCTCAGACTAGCTGCCTTGGCTTCATTTGGACCTTGTTAGAAAAGTAAATCTTTAGGCCCCGCCCTAGACCTACTGAATCAGAAACTCCGGGGGCGGAGCCTAGCAATCTGTTTTAACAAGCCCTCCAGGCCTTCTGGTGCCACTGGAGACCCACTGTTCCAAACTCCCTGTAATGTGTACACACCAACAATCTAAATATTGGATCTCAACCTGGGCTAGATATTCAAGTCACCTGGGGGAACTTTCAACAAATTATTATTTTTTTGAGACAGAGTTTCACTATGTTGCCCTTGGTAGAGTCACAGCTCACAGCAACCTCCAACTCCTGGGCTTAAGCGATTCTCTTGCCTCAGCCTCCCACATAGCTGGGACTACAGGCACCCACCACAATGCCCAACAATTTTTCTGTTGCAGTTGTCATCGTTGCTTAGCTGGCCTGGGCTGGGTTCAAACCTGCCACCCTCAGTGTATGTAGTTGGCACTATAACCACTGTGCTATGGGTGCCAAGCCTACTTTCTTTTTTTGAGACAGAGCCTCAAGCTGTCCCCCTGGGTAGAGTGTGATGGCATCACAGCTCACAGCAACCTCCAACTCCTGGGCTCAAGCGAGTCTTCTGCCTCTGCCTCCCAAGTAGCTGGGACCACAGGCGTCCACCACAATGACCGGCTATTTTTTGGTTGCAGCCATTGTTATTTGGCGGGCCTGGGCTGGATTCGAACCCGCCATCTTAGGTGTACGTGGCTGGTGCCTTAGCCACTTGAGCCACAGGTGCCGAGCCGCCAAGCCTACTTTCAAAAAATTATTCATACCTGGATCTTAGCCTGGCCTCCCATCCACGGATTCTGATATAACTGATCTGATGTGCAGCCTGGGCCTTGGAATTTTAAAAAGTGTCCTAGGTGATTCTTCAAACAACAATGATAGCTGCAACCAAAAAACAGCCGAGTGTTGTGGTGGGTGCCTGTAGCCCCAGCTACTTGGGAGGCTGAGGCAGGAGAATCACTTAAGCCCAGGAGTTGGAGGTTCCTGTGAACTGTGATGCCACACCACTCTACCCAGGGCAACAGCATGAAGCTCTGTCTCACACACACAAAAAAAGCGTCCCAGGTGATTCTAAACTGTAGCAAAACTTGAGAACCTCTGATCTAAATAAAATGAGGGAGACAATTGTACAGTAATTGAAAGATTAAGCAGAAATCCAGAGTGAAGAACATACACTGATAAAGAATGAAAAAAGGCTAACATGAAAGATTAAACCCTAAAAATAGAAGTATTAATATAAGGAAAGACAGGTTATTTGGGTTGGACACTATTGGAGATACCTCATTCCCAAGTTTTAAATTAGGCTGCAAAGCTCGTTACCTCCTTCAGCAATAGGTATGTTCATGGCTTCAAAATTGCTGTGGGTTAGTGTTACTTGAAAAATCCTCTTTACTGCCTGAAAACATATAACTCACTGGGTTAGGAAACACGTTTCATTACTTGATGTGTTTTTGTAGCTCTCCTTTTGCCTTTTCTGTGAGTTCAGAGAGAGGGAGTAGATCTAATAAGCTTGAGCTGTGCCAGGGAGCCTCTCTCAGGTCATGGTCAGACAGGAGTAGGACGAGCCGTTGGGAAGCCTCCTCACTGCAGAAACCCTTCTGCCACCGGTCAGCTTGAAGAACAAAAGAACACCCAGATGCTATTCTAGCCAAGGAGAAAACAGAATGTGAGTTTCTTTTTAAAGAAAGAAAAACACTTTTCATATGAAAGTGTGAGTGATTGTAGATTGGTTTCATAGCAGTACTGAGTACATCAGATATATTTTTTTCCATTCCTGAGATACTTTACTAAGAAGATGAATGACAACTACAGCCTAGGATGAAGGAGGGAAGGAAAAGGGGATGGGAAGGGAGGGGGTGGTTCCATAGAGAGAGGGTTAATGGTGGGACCACACCCTGGAGCATATTGCAAGGGTACAAGTCAAATCCAGCAAGTATAGAACACGAATGTCTTAACACTGATTAAGTAAATGAGGTGAAAGCTACGTTAATTAGTAGGATGTAAGCACTCCAATTTGTACAAATAATCAACACATTGAATCCCACAAAGGCATAAATGTATTCACGATCTATGTATATATGACTTCATAAAAAAAAAAAAAAGAAAGAAAAACATGAAAACAGAAATGAGTTTTCCTAAAAAGTGAGGAATCCATTTTAAGTAAAAGGAATCATGCAGAATTTACATCATCCAAATGTGGTGAAGCCACGTTGATTGGAACCTTATGCACAACTTCATTAGCTGTACCCTGCCAGTTAGGCTAGAATCAGAGGTCTCAATTCAAATCGCACCGGGCACTTCCACTTTTCACTGTTGATGTTATCTAACCCACTAATTCCCGATGCTGGAGGTGGCGGGTTCAAACCAAACCCCAGCCAAAAATGGCAAAAAACAAATAAATAAAAAAGATACCTTAAAAAAAATAAATTTTAGGATTGGGTTTCCTATTTCTATAGAAAACATAGGGATTTTGATAGGGATAGCATTGGACCTGCAGATTGCCCTGGTAGTATTGGCATATTTACAGTATTTTCTAATCCAGGAACATGGGATATTTCCATTTGTCTTCTTTCAGCAATGTTTTGTAGTTTTCATTGTACAAATCTTTCATGTCCTTTGTTAATTCTTAAGTATTTTATCCTTTTTGATGCTTTTGTAAATGGAATTAGTCCTGTAATTTTTTTCAACTTGTTTATTGCTGGTATATGAAAATGAGACTGATTTTTGTGTCCTGACTTTGTATCTTGTTAGTAATATAAAGGATGCTGAATGCTGTCAAATGCTTTTTCTCTATCAATTGAGATTTTCTTCATTCTGTTAATATGTTGTATTACATTGATTTTCATGTTGAGCCATCCTTGCATTTCAGGAATAAATCTCACTTGGATATATGATCTCTGTATTATCATATACTGCTGAATTTGGTTTCCAAGTATTTTGTTAAAAATTTTTGCATCAATATTCATAATGGATATTGGTTATGGCTAGATTTCATTATCATGGTAATGCTCCTCTCACAAGATGAGTTAAGAAGTGTTCCTTCATCCTCACTTTTTTTGGTGGGGGGGGCGTTTGAGAAATAGTGGCATTACTGTCTCTTTAAATGTCTGGTAGATTTCATCAGTGAAGCAATCAGGTCCAGAGCCTTTCTTGTTGGAAAATTTTTGATTATCAATTCAGTCTCCTAGTCTATATATCTGTGTAGATTTCCTATTTGTCATTTTGTCCTGGGAGGTTTTGAATTTCTAGAAAAGAATATAATGTTTTTATAACAAGAACAACAACAAACTAGCTTCTGGTTTCATTAAAACAAATAGTCAACTCGGCGCCTGTAGCGCAGTGGTTATGGTGCCATCCATGTACAAGGAGGGTGGGTTTGAACCTGGACCGGCTGGCTAAACAACTGTAACAAAAAAATAGCTGGGCATTGTGGTGGGCATCTGTAGCCCCAGCTACGTGGGAGGCTGAGGCAAGAGAATTGCTTAAGCCCAAGAGTTGGAGGTTGGTTGCTGTGAGCTATGACACCACAGCAGTCTACCGAGGGCAATATAGTGAGACCCTGTATCAAAAATAAATAAATTTTAAAAAAAACTTAAATAGTCCAATCTGACATATTGATAGCCTGTCTTATCCTATTAGAGTTAGCCTTTTAGACTGGGAAGAACCACAGAAAGCTGGACAAACATTATCTGCAGGTATGTGCTCATTTAGGATATTCCCACATGTCTACTTTAGGTTGAAACATATAGCTTTTAGCTCAACAAATACTTCAAGGGTAACACATCATGGCCCAGGTCATGAATATATTCTCTAATTTATCTCCTGCTACAGCCAGTAGGCTAAACTTCTATGAGAAAGCCCCTTGCCATTTATAAGCTGAACTCTTTCCTTCAACCAAAACCAGTATATTGAATTTATAAGTTGTCACTGACATAGAGCATGGTTTCTCAAGCTTGGAACTATTGACATTTCAGAACAGATAATTCTTTGTTATAGGGGGCTGATTTGTATACTGTAGGGTATGGTGGCATTCCTTGCCTCTCTACCTGCTAGATGCCAGTAGAACCCTCTTCCAGTTGTGACAACCAAATACCTCCAGACAATGACAAGTATCTCTTGGGGGGAAAAATTACTTCTAGTGGAGGGTCAGTGACTTAGAGGAAGAAATTTAATTACACACTGATACCCTGTATTTTGCAATATCCCTATGACCTAGTATTTTATTTGGTATTGACTGATGAATCATCCAATTGTGGCTGAGAGAAAATGGCCACCTATTTTTTGCCTGAGAAAAGACTATACAGATGCATTATAAGAAAAAGCAGAAATTTAATTTGAAGATTAGATTTGACTAAAAACAAAATGAAAAATTATTCTTGGGTAACAATATAATAAACTTAGAATTAATACTGGGAATATGCTATATTCTGGGGTCTTCTGAGAAGACTGGGTAAGTAAACTCTTTGGCATGCTACTGTTGCTTCGATCCAGTATTGTACTAGACGTCCTTAGCCAAATAAGGTTAAGTCAAGAAAAAAACTTGAGTACAAAAATTAGTAAGGAGATAACTGTCCTTTATTTGCAGCTGATATGATTCTAATAGAATCTATGCACAAACTGCTAGAACTAGATATGGGAATTCAACAAGGTTGCTGGACGTAAGAAATAACATAAAAGCATTTCTACACACAAATAATCAATGAGAAAATTAGGAGGAAAAAAGTCATATTCATAGTAGAAACAAAAATGAATTTACCTAGATATAATTATTATTATTTTTTTGAGACAGAGTCTATGTTGCCCTTTGTAGAGTGCTATGGTGTCACAGCTCACGGCAACCTCAAACTCTTGGGCTTAAGTGTTTCTCTTGCCTCAGCCTCTCAAGTAGATGGGACTACAGGGGCTTGCCACAATGCCTGAGTTTTTTGTTGCAGTTGTCATTGTGGTTTAGCTGGCCCAGGCTGGGTTCGAACCCACCAGCCTCAGTGTATGTGGCTGGTGATATAGCCACTGTGCTACAGCGCCAAGCCATCCCTAGATACAATTTTTTAAAAACTGTTAATTCTCAAATTAGTCTATACACCCAAATCAATTCCAATAAAAATAATGGTGTTTGCACTAAATATGATGAGCTAATCCCAGAGTTTACAGGAAAGACAAGAGTTAAGAATATCTAAGGCAATTTTGAAGAACATACACTTGCCATATATTGATTTATACAGCTATACAGTAACAAAGATAATATGGTATTGGCTCAAGGACACACAACTATGTGTGTGATACTCACACTAATGAAATAGTAAAGGGACCAAGAAAATTATGCATTTATAGGAAACTGACGACAAAGGTAAAGACAGGTTTGACCCAATCATCTTGGTTTACGTTAGGGACAATGAAAATTTTGAAAGGCTACTAGAGAGGTGAAAACATTGTTGAAAACTTAGTTACGTTTGCCAAAACACTGGGCATTCAGTCCTTGCTGGGGAATCGGGGGAAGAGGGTGGTGGTGGTCCCAAACCCCTCAAATGCAAAGGTCATATGGTATTCTTAGGGCATAACCAACATCCAGCCTATGACTTACAAGAGTCTAAACACAGGTATTTCTGTGCTTCTTGCAATTTAAAGCTCCCTAGTTTGAGAAAATGGATTATTTTCAGAAATGATAAAATGAAAAACTGTTATATCCTGGAAGCTAAAGAATATAGCATTAACAAAGAGGGCATCTTTGGGGATGGCTCCTACTGTTATCACATATGCAGAGTGAGGAGATACAGTTTGAAAAATGCCCTTGCTCTCTACTCCTCATGGTGCCATTTGTCCACATGCCATGGCACATTCTGCTTTTGGGCTAAGAACAATTAAAGTTTACAGAGCTTTCCTTCTACCATTAATAACCTATTGATTACTTAAGGAAAAAAGATCAATTTAAAGTTTTTCTTCTGAGACAGAGCCTCAAGCTGTCTCCCTGGGTAGAGTGCCGTTGCATCATAGCTCACAGCAACCACCTCTAACTCCTGGACTCAAGCGATTCTCCACCTCCCAAGTAGCAGGGACTACAGGCACCTGCCACAACACCTTGTCATTGTTTGGCGGGCCTGAGCTGGATTCAAACCTGCCAGCTCAGGCATATGTGGCTGGCGCCTTAGCTGCTTGAGCCATAGGCGCTGAGCCTATATGCAGTTTTAAAGTAAATAAAAATGCAAAGCATTTGATGAAATTCAGCACCCTTTTCTAATTAGAATTTTGAAGAAAATAAGCATAGGTGACACATTTCTTAAACTGGTGGAAGCCATCTGTGACAAACCCACAGCTAATATTATACTGAACGGAGTAAAACTAAAAAAGCTTTTCCACTTAGAACTGGAACCAGACAAGGCTGTCCGCTATCACTACTACTATTCAACATAGTGCTGGAAGTTCCAGACAATACAATCAGGGAAGAGAAGGTAATAAAGGGCATCCAAATGGGTGTGGAAGAGGTCAAACTCTTGCTTTTTTGCCAATGATATGATCTTATACTTAGTGAACCCCAAAGACTCAACCCTAAGACTCTTGGAAGTGATCAAAAAATACAGAAATATCTCAGGATATAAAATCAGTGTCCACAAATCAGTAGCCTTTGTATATGCCAATAACAGCCAAGATAAGAAGCTAATCAAAGACACAATTCCCTTCACAGTAGCTTCAAAGAAAATGAAATACCTAGGAATATACCTAACAAAAGAGATGAAGGATCTCTATAAAGAAAATTATGAAACCCTAAGAAAAGAATTAGCAGAAGACATTAACTTGTTCATGGCTAGGAAGAATCAACATTGTTAAAATGTCTCTACTTCCCAAAGCAATCTACAGATTCAATACAATCCCCATTAAAATACCAACATCATACTTTTAAGATTTGGAAAAAATAATTCTTCATTTTGTGTGGAACCAGAAAAAACTCTGTATAGGCAAGGCAAAATTCTTAGTAACAAAAACAAAGTTGGGAGTGTTGGCCTACCAAACTTTAGGCTGTACTAGTGATCAAAACAGCATGGTACTGGCATAAAAATAGAAATAAAGACATCTGGAACTAAATAGAAAACCACGAGGTGAAACTAATATCTTATAGCCACCTGTTCTTTGATAAACCAAATAAGTACATACACTGGGGGAGAGAATTCCTGTCCAATAAATGGTGCTGGGAGAACTGGATAACCATATGTAAAAGACTGAAACTGGACCCACACCTTTCTCCACTCACTAAAATTGATTTAGGATGGATAAAAGATCTAAATCTAAGGCATGAAACAATAAAAACCCTTGAAGAAACTATGGGGAAAACATTTGAAGATATTGGCCTGGGGAAAGACTTTAAGAAGACTTCAGTGGCAATTGCAACAACAACAAAAGTAAATAAATGGGACTTAAATTGAAAAGCTTCTGTACAGCTGAGACAACTACCAAAGCAAAGAGACAACCATCAGAATGGGAAAAGATATTTGCATATTATGAATCAGACAAAAGCTTGATAACTAGATACAATCTACAGAGAACTCAAATTAAGCAACAGAAAAAGAGCCAACAATCCCTTACATCAATGGGCAAGATGAATGGAACTCTCTCTAAAGAAGATAGACAAATGGCTAAAAAACATAAGAAATAATGCTCATCATCTCTAGTTATCAGAGAAATGCAAATCAAAACCTATATATTACCTATAAAATCACCCTATATATTACCAAACTCCAGTGAGAACGGTTACAAAGTCTCAAAGCTGCAGATGCTGGTGTGGATATGGAGAGAAGGGAACACTTTTACAGTGTTGGTGGGATTGCAAACTAATACAATCTTTTTGGAAGAAAGTATGGAGAACTCTCAAAGAACTCAAACTGGACCTCCTATTTAATCCTGCAATCCCATTACTGGGCATCTACCCAGAAGGAAAAAAATAATTTTATCTTAAGGACGTTTGCACTGTTTATCGCAGCTCAATTTACAATCGCCAAACTGTTGAAACAACCTAAATGCCCACCAATCCAGGAATGGATTAACAAGCTGTGGTTTATATATACCATGGAATATTATTCAGCCACTAAAAAAGATGGAGACTTTACATTTGTTGTATTAATCTGGATGGAGTTGAAACACATTCTTCTTAGTAAGCTTCACAAGAATGGAGAAGCAAGAATCCAATATACCCAGTTCTGATATGAAGACAACTGATGACCACGTACATGGTGGAGAATGGGGGAGGGGGAGGGGAGAAAGAGAGAGGAGGAGGGAGGGAGGTGGGGGGTCACGGTTGTGACATACTTCTTGGAGGCAGGACACAATTGTAAGAGGGACTTTACCTAACAAATGCAATTGGTGTAACTTGGTTCTCTGTACCCTCAATGAATCCCCAACAACAAAAATCTTAATAAAAAATGCAAATATGGTAACAAAACATCCTCATACACAATCTATAATTTTAAGTAATTTATTTCAATAGAAATATTTCAGAAAACTGTACTTAAATTCACTTTAAGTTAGCTTATGCAAACACACTGAAGATCGCACACTCACATTTGCATATTAAAAAGAAATGAAAAGTGAGAGAGGAACCAAGCTGCACATCACTCGAGGAGGTCATAGTGCAATCGAGTGCTTCATCATTAGAGTACCTCAAGTTGTTAATCAAGATAAAGAAGAATAAAAATGGCTTGTGTTTTCGGGTATATTGTCATTGGGTACTTATCCCTACAGATGTTTGACTAGTCTCCCCCCACCCCCAACATATGAACTTCAGTAGGTTGTAAAACAGTGAGTTTGTCAATAATCAAGGTGCAGAAATATCAACCCTTAAGGACCAGCTAACTCTTTCATTAAGCTTTAGCATCTTGAATAAGGTGAACACCAATAGATCCCAATAATCTCACAGAAGTGAAATATCTCCAATCTTTACTTTCACTGAGAAATCTAGTTTAGTTTTTTTAACCTTTCCTTTAATTTGTATATTGGAGTTATTTTTACCTTCTTGTGTAATATTTTCAAATAAACAACAACTGGTAAGTTGAGTGCTTGCTCATTCTGAGTGTTATTTAAATATAATGAATAGAAACAAACCTCATGTCTGGCCACAGGGAATCCTATTACTGGAGTTCAGTAGCTTTAATAAAACCCAAATAAATTTTTTTCTGAATATATGTTATTCTTTTATGGATCTCTCAAAAGGCCTTATAATTAAATCTGTGCTTAAAACAATAGCATCAACAAAAAAATAAAAATAAACTTGGCTCTTTGACGTTGTTTTTAAGAGAGTTTCTTTAAAAAGGCTCAACAATCAAGAAGGAAGGCAACAATTACCTACAAGTTTCCGTAAAGACTTTCTTAGACGTATAGTGAGAAAGATGAAGCTGGTGGAGAGAGGGACAGCACACACTCCTGAAATCAGTGGAGTAAGAGGGCACAAAATTATTGTCATATGTGATGCCCTAAAATTGTTCTTCAAATTGATAAGGCACTGACCAAATTTTCCTCACACTGTAACTTGCAATATAGATGCAATGAAATTGCTTTCAATAAGTTTAAGAGTTTACATGCACAGATCTCTTTCATTTGAACCCTCCAAATAGAAAAGAAGTCACTTTAGACACAAGCCATTTTTAGGGGAAGAAAACCAAAAGGTACTTAAATCATTTTGAAAAGGTTCACATGGAAAATAATTCATCACTAATAGGATTAAATAGCAATATTTGCGTCTCCAAGCTTAGAAAAACAGAATACCACTCTAGCTGTAAAATCATAGATTTACTGTGTTTGAAAAAAATAATACAAAGGAAAGAAAATAAAAGCAAACCCTAAACAGAAACCTCAGCACTTGCTTTGTACCATCCACTCATGCAACGGTAGTACTGTTGTTCCCCTGGGACACAAATTCATTATCATTTTCAAAAAGGGATCCAATGATTTCAAAAGCCTTTGAAGCAGAGGATTTATTTTATTAACAACGATCTTCTGTTAAGCAACACTGGTACCCCTCTATTTGCAGATGATAATGTGGTGATTTAAAAATTGGTTATAAAGGAATGTGCCTCAAAACACAGGAAGGAGATCGATAGCAAATAGATT
Organism: Galagoides demidoff; assembly: GCA_963574575.1. Classification (NCBI taxonomy): domain Eukaryota; kingdom Metazoa; phylum Chordata; class Mammalia; order Primates; family Galagidae; genus Galagoides; species Galagoides demidoff. The sequence goes on along the minus strand of CAUYQV010019105.1, from coordinate 89,895 downwards.
TTTTAAAAAAAGCCAATAGATGAAATCTCCTATGTCTACTGATTTCCAATTAGCATGATGTTCTATAGTTTTGTTATCAGTGGTAAAGGTATACAGATTTAACCTTAAAAAGAAAAGAAAAAAGAAAAAAGATTTATGCCTAAGTCATTTGGCCAGGTAAATTCCAATAATCCCAAGAGATCAACTGGCTTCTCTTAGGGGACCCCAGTTTTAACTCACATAGATACACCCGAATCTGTAAACACGTTTTCCATTCTTTGCTCCATAACAATAGTGCTTCTTGGGCTCCTTTATAAGTCTTCTAGAAGAGGAATAAAGCCCCTTGTAAAAACTTTGCAGCTATAAACACCCTGATACATGGCAAAGACTCAATAGCAACACAGTCCATGTAAAAGGGAGTGTAATAGTTATATGGCATTTTTCTCCCAGGAAAAGTATCTGTCACTGAAGCACATGTCCGGGGAGAAAAAAAAAAAACACAACAAAACTTGAACTCAGCTGGTCTGAATCCCTTCTTGTAATGTTTCTACAAAATTTACAAAGTGAAGAAAATGAAACAGGAAGGTGTGTTTGATCCTTAGTTGTCTTCCAATTCTTATAGTTTGGAGGTTACAGTAAAAACAATACTTGGAAAACCAGCACAGCCTGAACAAAGGGGAAATGAAACCAAAAATAGTGCTTAGAAAGATCAAGTAGTTTTCTTTATAGTTGTATTTTTAAAACTAGTATGTTAGTTCCATATGAAAAATAAGGTCCTATGTTCAAACAAATTGTTAAATGAGAGATATACACCTCAAATGATACTGGCTAGTATTCTAGACCAGTACGTTAGGCGACATAATGTGCCCAGTGTCATAAACCAGATTAAGAGAATTTCAAATTGAGTTTTCTTGGCTAGGGAAGAACCAAATGACAGGCTTAATAAGAAAATTCATCTTCCTAGTCATGAAACTACCTATTATGTTTTGTTTGAATTGTTATCATACATCACTTAGTGAACTGTAGATCAAAAATTCACCTACTATTTCAATTCACTTCTCTCGCTGGTTTCAATTTGCTTCAAATGCTAAAATAATCTTAAAAAAGCAATGACCAATCTTTTGAAAGGACAAAATTAAAGACAGTAAAATGATGATGGCTTCTGAACTGTTTTGTTTTAGAGGAGACGTCTGGCCAGAGGCCACAATTCTACCTATGAACTATCAGCCAAACGTGAACACTGTTTACTCTAGGCAAGTATCTAATGTTTGGAGCTGCAAATATCAGACACATCTTCCAGCCTACTGCTCTCTCTTTGGCAAAACTGTGATGTCAGGCTCTGACTTCTAGTTGCATATCTTCACAGATAACAGTTAACCTATAGCATATCTACTTTAGCTTATTTATGACAAACAAAATAATAAAAAAAATCCACAGGGTTTGCAGTCACGGTATCTTTTAAAAAGCACATATACTGTCAAAAATGGTAATTCTAAAGAGAAATAAACAAATAAACTTTAAAAAATGTAAAACAAAAATAAGATGTGCAAGGTCTATGTAGTAATACTGCTGGCTATGCGGATGGCGTCTTTCTATGCACCCAACATGGGTTAAGCTTAGGAGACCACGAATTGAAAAATTGTTCAGCACAGGCAACTTCTGCCCTCTCCAGATTATGTCACTAAAACCCAGAAATAACGGCATTTCTAACTGTCATATGAGAAGCAAATATCTGAACTCTTAACATCTTTTCCAAACAGAAAACTAAATTTAAAAACTTAAACACTCAAAAAAGCTCTTTTATTTTCCTTTGGATAGACTTTTAGCTAGTTATTATATCAGCAATATTTTCTACTTAAGTTTTTTGGACTGAAGGGTGAAATACTTAGGATTTAAAAAAAAGTATAAAATTCTCTAAAAATACAAATGTGACAACTTCTATGAGAGGCCCAAAGTAACAGAAGTCTATTAGCAGGTATTAGTCACAAAGCATTCATTACTTTGGGCTGCTGCTAAAATTTATGATGCCTCAAGAGTTTATAACATCTAACAACTAGCCTTTGTTCAAGTGTCATTTTGTTAAAATTCTAAGGCATCTTACCTTCAATTTCTTTTTTAAACTCAACATTTATTTTAGAAATTAAATGCATTATTGCAGAGAAGAGCTTTAACAAAACTGCTTGGTCAACTACTGACAAAACACAGTTTCACGTCAGATATGTTAAGTTTTCAGAAAAATGTTTTGGTATCTTTATGGTAAGTTGTATAAGGAATAAAGTTTTGATATTTAAAATTCCCAGAATCTCAAACTTTCACCTTTATCCCTCTCAAAATTATTCTGTAGATCTTACAATAATAAAATACATACATACATTTATATGTGGAATCTTTTAAAGAAATATGATCCTGAATCTCATACTGAACAAAAACAAAGAAAACAAATAATAAAAAAATAACTCTGGCAGTATGCACATTAAACACTGTGAAAGAAAATATCACGACAAAATGCCAACATATCACCTGGATGATAAAAACCACCTGTGATTATGAGGGATAATCCAATCAATTTGGAAAAAAAGATCTTATCATTGGATAATTCTTCTCAGAAAAGTCTGGGCTGGGATTATAGTTCTCTACTAAGCAGATCTGTGGTCCAACAATGAAATCATATAGAAAGCTAAACTTTAACCCCAGTTAGAAACAACCATGTTTTCTGGAGCCTACATCTAAAAAAGTGTCTGGCAAATGAACACTCAGCCTTTGTACCTCCTGTAGGAAATCATGTTCCCCATACAGTACTAAATTTCAGAAGTTTAGTGTTTAAAAAAATCTCCCCTCATCCAAAATAAAACACCCCCCGCCCAATTCCAAACAAACTCCAACAACTCACATTATTAACATTCCTAATTCCTACACTCTCGCTGGGAGAAAGCAAGGGAGGCTGCGGCCCACTGGAGGCTGAGCAAACCTCACAGGTGGGCTGCTGTACGATCCCTGCCAAGTATCTCTCATCTTGGTTGAACACCAGCTCCTGATGTCATCCCTAAGAAATAGGTTTTTCCTTTTTAAAGCATATCTTTAAAAAAAAAAATGGCGATTCCCCCCTTCAAAATTAGTACAAAGTTAAAAGAAATGCAAATTAGCTACAATCTATTCCAAGCACAGCACCGCCAGAAGATTCACACACACTATTTGGTGTTTCATGTTGGTTTTCCTTTCACTCTTTTAAGGCAGTGGCTTCCACAGGTCAGTTCAGAGATAAGAAGCATGGTTCATGGCAGTTTGTTTTGCAATTCCAATTTGTTCTCTGGGAATATCTCGCTTCATTCCCTGAAATTAGTGCTTTTTTGGTTCAGAGCTCCAAAGGCTGAGACACAGCCTCTGGGGTCCTCCTGGCACAGGATGGTTAACAGCTGGCGCTCTTTTATTAGGTCCCTGTTTTCACACAGGAGTTCACCTTTTTTTTTTTTCCTCCCTCAGGCTTTTACTCAAAAGTCATCAAGTTTGTAGGAACCTAAAAAAAACAAGCATTACAAACTGAGTTTAAAAGTTGTTTTTCAAAGTGTATTTCTTGTCTTTATCATTTACACAATCCCAAATCTTTCCACCTAAGTATCTTTTACAAGAAATCTTTAATAGTCATGAAAAAGGAATGCAATATGCTGGAACATTTTAGAAATGAGTTACTACTTTTACTAGCAAACCAAATGTGGACAGGAGAAAGGACATAGACACTTTCTTGTCTAACTTAAGGGGCTCAGTCGGTGTTTACTGAATGAATGAATGAAAAATGAATGACCCTAGTAGGGTGAGATTTGAGATGAACATGCTTGTCATCATTTATCCTCTCATAATATATATTACAAAACGTCCTACATGCACATTTAAAAAACCTGCACAGTTTTATAACAAACATACTAAGAATTTCTTTGTCAAATCATCATGAAAATATGTATAAAAGAATAAAACTCATTATTACATAAATTCTGATACTTTGTGACTGAAAAATCAATAGGTTATGAAACAGTTCACTACTCATGGACTGGATTATATTTCATTCGAGTTCTTTTAAGTCTGAAATTCAGTAAATAATTCTCTGAAATACTTGTTTTTTAAAATTTGTTGATGAGTTCTTCAAAGAACTAGCAAATGTTTCCTCATGTTAAAAGAAAATACTCTTAACTCTTAAAACCAGTTTCCAAAGCTTTGCCAGTAGAGATACTTGTATGTCAGTGGTCTTTTCCTTGTCTCTTATGACAGCCTAACAGCTCTCACACCTCAGCAATCTTTTTCTTTGAAACCTGTTATACTCAACATGAATAATGTACACATGTCAGCCTTTGAATACAAAATTCTGCCAGGCAGTGGCTCATGTATACTAATTCCAGCATTCTGGGTGGTTGAGGTGGGTGGATCACTTGAGCTCCGGAGTTTGAGACCAGCCTGAGCAAGAGTGAGACTCCCTTCTCTAAAAATAGCTGAGGACTGTGGCTGGTGCTTGTAGTCCCAGCTACTTGGGAGACTGAGGCAAGAGGATCATTTGAGCCCAAGAGTTTCATGTTGCTGTGAGCTATGATGCCATAGCACTCTACTGAGGGCAAAAAAAGTGAGACACTATCTCAAAAAATAAGAAAAAATTCTGTTGGACAGTATGATCATAACTGAATTATAAGTTAAATACAAAAAGAATGCTCAAGTGCTTACGTACAAACTATCATGTCTGATTATACATAAATCTGTATTTTAATAAAGTAAAAGTTTAATTTCTTACTAAGTTGCCTGAATGTGGTTTAGGGTATTTTGCATTTTAGTCAGAGTGTTCTTCTAAAAACTTAAAAATTTCATAGGTCCTATTTATAAATATGTTACTAGTATTAATTCTTGTAAATACAAAAACAAACAAAAACCATTTATACACATGTGGCATCTGGTTGACTTATTCAGCAGGAATGCCCAGTAATACAGTAAACATCAGCCTCTATGCTGATGTGCAAATACTGTCTAGATTAATCTTGGAATATGAGATTTTTAAAAAATGAGACTTAATACCTTAAGCTACATTTAAAGAAAATATACGGCATATAAGTGGATCCTGAAAGACTTAGCCTAGGTAAAAGATGGTCTGTTTCTTTCATTCTGCCCCAGATACTAACTTGACAAGGCAAGAAAATAATTTTGCTCTATGGCATTTCATGTCCTTTATGGAGGTTGTTAAAAATTGTGACAAATGCTGCTATTAGTTTTTCATATACAGTAGGACCTCCCTCAGGCTTTTACTCAAAATTCATCAAGTTTGTAGGAACCTAAAAAATGTAAGTATTACAAACTGAGTTTAAAAGTTGTTTTTCAAAGCAGTATTTCTTTTCTTTATTGTTTATGCAATCCTTGAGCCCAAGGATTTTCCCCATGTTAAAAGAAAGTACTCTTAATCCTTAAAACCCAAGGGACTGTAAGTTGACCAACCAAGAGACCATAACAAACTGGTCAACATGAGGTGGTCAATATAAGGAACTAGGTTTACTGTACTGATATGTACACGTGGTACAGGTCAGGTGTAGGAAAATTAGGTCTACTTCTGGAGTTGGTCAACTATGGAGGCTCTACTGTCTATTTAAAAAAATTACTTAGTTGCCTGAATGTGGTTTAAGGTATTTTGCACTTTAGTCAGACTGTTCTTCTCATAGGTCCTATTTATAAATATGTTGCAAAACCAAACAAAAACCACTTACTTTCGTATTATCCATACCCTAAGTTAGTAATTTTCAAATAGATTTAATTAGAAATAGGTTCTACAAAAGTCTATAGAAATTTCTACAACTGCTCTACCAATTTGTGGTTTAATTCTAACTGTGCAACAGAGTTTGGGGAAAAAAACACAATGTATTGCTTCTCTGCAGGTGAAAGACTTTCAATTAGTCCATCTTTGTTTTAGTAAAATAAAAATAGAATCCAAAGAAATAGTTTTTGGTTCCACTGTGACCACAGAACCCCAAATCAAGTTGTCAATAGGTCATACAAAAGTAAATCAGCATAATTTTCATTAAAGTGCCATCTGGCTCGGCGCCTATAGCTGAGTGGTTAGGGCGCTGGCCAGATACATTGTGACTGGCAGGCTTGAACCTGGCCTGGGCCTGCTAAACAAAAATGACAACTACAACAACAACAAAAATAGCTGGGCATTGTGGCAGGTGCCTGTCCCAACTACTTGGGAGGCCGAGGCAAGAGAATTGCTTAAGCCCAAGAGTTTAAGGTTGCTGTGAGATGTGACGCTATGGCACTCCACCGAGGGCAACATAGTGAGACTCTGTCTAAAAAACGATACATTAAAAAAAAAAAAAGTGCCATCTAACCACCCCTTCCATAGAAGGGGTAGGGACGTAGTCTCACACTCTCCCACCACTCATTAGCTACCTCTATTTTGAACACCTTCACCTTGTTCCAGTTGTAGTGTCCTCACCCTCACTGTTCTCTTTACCAGCCTCTGCTCTCCCTAATCCTCTCACAGCCATTTCTTCTTGTCATTCATGCCGTTACCACCTCCTCGGGGAGATCTTTGCTGCTCACCCTTGTTTATTTAAAGTTGTCTCTCCTCCCATCACATAATACTATTTTGTTTTCTTTACTTCGTTCTCACTACTTGAAATTTTATATACTTGTTTACTGTCTAGCTCCTCATTAAAATGTGAACCCTCAAGTGGTATTGACTGTTGTCAACAAGAAAAAGAATAGGCTTGGCGCCTGTGGCTCAATCAGCTAAGGCGCCAGCCACGTACACCTAAGGTCGCAGGTTCGAATCCCCAGCCCGGGCCCGCCAAACAACAATGATGGCTGCAACCAAAAAATGGCCAGGCGTTGTGGCGGGCGCCTGTGGTCCCAGCTACTTGGGAGGCGGAGGCAGGAGACTCGCTTGAGCCCAGGAGTTGGAGGATGCTATGAGCTGTGATGCCATGGCACTCTACCCAGGGGGACAGCTTGAGGCTCTGTCTCAAAAAAAAAAAAAAAGAATATTTCTTAGGAGCCCATAAATAACCATTAATATTCACTGAGTTTCCATTTTGCATTGAGCCTTTGCTAGATTAGTGCAAAAGAAAGGAGCTCACCATCTTGCTGGGGAGAACAAATAAACATTAAATTACAATTGAAGTTATTTTTAATGGAATATTTATTAACGTTTTAGGAACAAAATGAAGATCAATTCCTTCTGTGTTTATGAATGTTCTACTAAAATGGGTTAAATTTTCATATGAATGCTTACAAATAAAACAAGACTTTCCGTGGATTTGACTATGGTTCTCTGGATGGGGAATCTCCAAAAGCAGTAGCCTCTTCCTCAGATTTGTGAGACCGATGGACCATTTCTTCATAGAGCGTTTTTATGAAAACCACATTGAGAGATGCTTGTGTTGCAGATAAAACATATACAGAAAATGGCAAAAATCCAACGTGGAATAGGATAAACGTGTTAGAAGAAATATGTTCTGTCACTCTTGAAGCTCCAGCAATAGCCTACAAACCATAGAATATAAATAGTGACCGCTGTGATTTGCATAATTTCACCAGACTCTCACGATCTCTTTATGCCTGCAGTGAAAGAAAGAATCGGATAGCTCATAGACATTGGCTCTTGCAAAGCCATAAACACACCAAGATCCTCCCATCACCATAGCAACACCATCCCGATTACCAATTGTAAGGGCTCTGGGGTAGCAATCTCTCGTCAAAGTATTCATCTTTGCAGGATTGCTGAAGCTCCCAAAATGGAAACACCCAGAGCGCCACCTGGTGGACGTAAGTCTGTCCTGCAAGCTCTTGGCCGCTTCGATGTGCAATGCGGGGCAAGGTGAACACCCATGTCTCCTTGCTGCATAGATGCTCCACATTTCCAGAAAGGAAATACAGCACGATTACCCAGACTGCACAGAAATTAACTTCCATTCTTATCACAGTGAAAAAGATCATCCCAAACCTACTGGTAAATTCTCAACACGTAATAGGAAGCCAAGACATGAAAATAGAAATGAGAATGTGTCAAGAGAAGCACAAATTCGGCCTCTAAAAAAATGCATTTGATGCAAATCAAAACCGCTTTGAGATATCACCTAACTCCAGTAAGATTAGCCCACATCACAAAGTCCTACATCTGCAGGTGCTGGTGTGGATGTGGAGAGAAGGGAACACTTCTACACTGCTGGGGGATTGCAAAGTAATACGGCCTCTATGGAAAGAAGTATGCAGAATTCTTAAAGAACTAAAAGTTGACTTTCCATGTGATCCCACATCCCTAGATATCTACCAAGAAGAGCACAAAGACATTTGCACCAGAGTGTTTATTGCACCTCAATTTATAATTGCCAAGTCATGGAAGCGACCCAAATGCCCATCAACCCCTGAATGGATTAACAGTCTGTGGCATATGTACACCGTGGAAGACGATTCAGCCATAAGAAAAGATGGAGACTTTACATCTTCCATGTTTACCTGGATGGAGTTGAAACACGTTCTTCTTAATAAAGTATCTCAAGACTGGAAAAGTAATCCAGTCTACTCAATACTAATTTGAAACCAATATATAAACAATTGCACACCCCCATACGAAAGATAAAACACAAATATACTCTAATAAGGGATGGCGGAGAAAGAATAGGGGCGAAGGGCGGAGGGAGAATGACTGGCGGGATCTCAATGTGCACAATGCAAGGGTGTTCAGCACGCCCCCTTGTGTCAGGATCTGCTTCTGACACCACTTGTCAGGGCCCGGGACTGGCCAGGTCTCAGGCCCAGCTTAGGTAGGTTCTGGACCCGGACCGCTAAGCTACCTTGCTCAGGAATAGTTTCTCTTAGGTGCTTGAGGGCTTATCTACTTTAGCTGGAGAGAGAGAGTGTGTGTGTGTGTGTCTTAGAGTAAAGCAGATAGATCTTAGTCTTTATCTACAGAGCCTGGTAATCTTCAGCAGAGAGACACCGTGCTGGCGTTCTGCAAGCAGGAGAGGAGACAGAGTCACAGTAAGCGTGTCCGTGATAGAATGCACATGCTTTTTGACTGCCTTCTCCTCCAGCCTAATATAAGGCTGAGCTTGTGCCTCTCACCACCACAAGTGTAGAGACTGCCAATTCACCAATGCTCTCATCTCGCAAGCTCTCTCATGCTAGTTAGAACTAAATCTCTCTCCATGCCCTTTTCACCAAGGTGTTCCATGACAGGTATTTCTTATAACTCTCATTCTTCCTAGCCATAAGCTATATGGGCAGCTACACCCCTGGGGGAAGGACTCTTCTGCAACTTGAACTTTACCTTGGAAGTGAGAACACGGTAACCTAAAAATACGTGCCTGCATATTAATTTGAAATAAAAAAAGAAATGCATTTGATCTGGAAAACAAGTATTCCCCATAGGTTCTTTCACGAGATCTACTTTAACTACTTTAGCACTCAATGAGCAGTGAGAAAATGAGGAGGCAAATACTCCCTTTGAAATGAATGGTTAGCTGATGCCATAAAGGAAAAAACTGGTAAGTGTGAACATGAAAATAAATTCAAGATAGCCAATTACATAACAGCGGCCTAGAGACACCCTAGAAGTCAGAGCCGTCTTAGAGGTCCTTTGATGTTTAAATTCATTTGAGATTAATTTCTATCATCTGTAGCAAAAGGACACTTGTGAATATGACACCTTGTATTAATTTATTTACTTATTTTTCATGTCAAACATTTCCTGTTTCTTTTTTTTTTTTCCTCTTCATTCTGGAAGCATTTTACAACCTGGCTTGAGTGGTTGCTTCCTGGTGAGTTATGTCAACTTATTTATTTATTTATTTATTTATTTATTACTCATTTATTTATTTATCTTACTGATTCCACTGCATGTCTTAATTCTGAGATGCATTTTTATAGTGCTTGAACTTCTTCCTTCCTCTTCTCAGCCCATTTCACATTCATCTATCTTCTTACCATCTCTTATCTTTGACTTGGTCCACAGCTTCTTGAATTTCCTTGGAAGAGAAAGCAGACGCTGTTTAAACTCTATGCCTCTTTTTTTCCATGACCTGGCAATTATGAATTGGGCTGCAATGAACATTCTGATACAAATGTCTTTGTTGTAATGCGATTTTTGGTCAGTTTTGGAAAGACATCTGGTAAACAGCCAACTTTAATACAATATAGTATCAAAGTCAGACTGAGGGGTAAGAAAGAATGAGGACAACTTCTTCCAAATCTAGATTAGAGGAGAAAGACCGTAGCTTTAAAAGACTAGTATGTTTGAAGGACTCAGAGGAGTGTGTAAGAAGGAGGAGGCGTGGAAGAGTGAGTGGAGTGGTCCCCTGGACACTTCAGAGTTCACGTGTACAAGCCGAGATTAGGCCACGGAAGTAGACAAGAGCAGATCATGAAGAACTAAGTTTGCTAAGCTGAGAAATTTAACTTTATTTTTACTCAAACATTTTTAGATGCTTTATAGAGTGACAAGTACAGAGCAGGAATTATTAATTGGGGCCTGAATAAAGAATTCAGGGAATGCACCACTGCAGAAATTAGGAAAAAATACATACTGAGTTGCAGTAACTTCTGACTGAAATTTAGCATTTCCATCATGTAAATGCAGAAAGCAAACTGCAGTAGTGTTAATAGTATCTGGGGTTTCATAACTAAGACAAGTAGTAGATATCTTAATGTGACTTCACATTAAAATATTAACATTTATCTTTAATTCAAAGTTACAGTGCTTATGAGACCTGTTGCCAGGTCTTTTTATGTAACATGTTAGTAAAGAAGGTGTAAGTTCTTTCACAATTGTTATTTTAATACACATGTCATATTATGATATCTTATTTTGGTATATTGACATTGTGATAAGTTTACTTCAGTATTTTACTAGGTAATTCTATATATGCACTTTGTGCATTTAAGGGTCCACAGGTTTTACCAGACTTCCACAGGGACCCATGACTAACAAAAAAAAATAAACACCCCCAAACAAACTGCATTTCTTGTTGCTTTTGCTGAGACAAAAAGATGATGAAAAAAAGACAGAAAATAACTATTCCCTGAGAAAAGGTAACAACGTGGGATTTAGACCACATGTAGAAGAAAGCCAGGTGCTGTGACTCACGCCTGCAGTCCCAACACTTTTGGAGAATGAAGAGGAAGGATCCTCTTGAGGTTAGGAGTTTGAGACCAGCCTGGGCAATATAGCAAGGCCTTTTCTCTACAAAAATAAACAAGCCAGGTGTGGTGGCACATTGCAGTCCTGGACACTCAGCAGGCTGGAGTGAGATGCCAGGAGTCCAGGAGTTAAACGTTGCAGTGAGCTATGATTGTACCATTGTACTCCCACCTGGGCAACAGTGCAAGACTCTGCCCTCTTTTAAAAAGAAAAATGTGTATGGTGGGGGAGGAGCCTCCAGTGATAAGGAAAGAGGTAGAAAACATCATAAATAGTAGATTTGGTGATAGGAGCATGAGGATCAACTTTAAAAGGTAGTTAACACTTAAGGTTATTTATCTTACCTGAAGAGAACCTCAGACTAATCCAACATGTCCTAGTTGACTGTGGACACCATTGAAAGTATTGACTCACCTCCAGGTCAACAATGAATATTTGGACTCATATCCCACATAGCTCTGTACAACCCCCAACCTGACTCCACCTTCCTGGATGCGTCAAATCCTTCTGTTAAATCCACTAGAATGTCCTTAGCAAAATTTCTGTAACTTCAACCACTTCCATGTTCTTTTATTTTCATTCTATAATTAAGACCACATTGTGTCTCAAGACAACCACTTCTCTATTATTAGACACCTTTAATGGAGCAGCTTTTTTTACTCTGAATTCACATGTAAAGAAGACATGTTCATTGATCACTTTGCCTCTTCCTAATTTTTCTTCTTTCCAAACTTGTCTACCCAATTAATATCTAAAACAAAATCACAGACATAAACCTGAAGTTCATGTGATCACAATCATATCTGTTTTCCTCTTCCTTATAATCATCGACCATCATCCTTTGCCACATTCTCATCACTTAAAGATATTTTCCACCAAGATTCTTGTCCTTCCTTCACAAAGAAGATTCATCAACCATCATCCTGGCAAATCAATGCTGTAATATCATCTATTGTTTCATGATCTGGTCCTTCAGATCAGCCCCAGCCACACACTCTGTCACTTTTCCAGCTCTGCAGTGCAATGTGGTGGCCAGCAGCCACACCTGGTTAGTATGCCAGGAAATATGCACAGCGTGATTTTACACATATTGCTTCCCCAGAAAAAGTTTTTTCTAAGATTTTCATCCGCTACTTACCAACCCTTTTACTCTATACCTCCCTAACATGCCTTATTTTTCTGCATAGCGCTTGTCATACCTGGTGTTATACATGTAGTTATTTTACTTTTCTCTCATGTTTTTAGATTTCGTATACTGATGGTATTCTGTAAGAATGGGGTTATTAAAATTATAACCAAATAAATGAAAATTAAAATAATTAAAAATTATATTACAGCTGCTAAGATAGTGAGATGTTGGTTCACTGATAGACAAATGAATCAAGGGAAAGGTGTTGAAATATGTAGATGGAGTAGACCAACAGAAGAAGTGTTAGCAAGTGTGTGAATCACTGAGAACTCACACAGTGGAGGGGGCAGGACTTTGTATAACCACTTTGGAAAGCCATTTGGTATTATCTTGACAGTAACATGTTCTAAAACTGGCCATTCTAGTGTTGAATATTCCCTCTGAACGCAAGCCAGCATGTGTATATCAGGAGATGCTTATGACAATGATCATAGTGACAGTCAGAAAGCAAAATACTGGAAGCCACCCAATGTCCTTCAACATGGAATAGACAGATAATTGTGCTGTATTCATATGACAGAACATATTACAGAGAAGTCAGAGTAAATAAGAACTTATACAGAGCGCTGTCTATGTGCCAAGTACTGTTCTTTGCTTTTTACATAAATTAACTCATTTTTATACTCAGAAAAGACTAAGATTTTCCCCTTCATAGGTGAAGAAACAGACACAGAGGAATTTAGGAACTTGCCCAATATTACACACGCATAGTCAGGATTTGAACCTCAAAGCCTGACTTGTGCTCGTAATTCACTATCCTTTCTCTACAGTAAATACATTATAAATGCAAGTAACATGATGAAATCTAAGAAATAGCAATGCATAAAAGAAAAGGCAGTTTTTACACAGCTTGAAAGTGGTGATGTTAAATAGTGCGCCCTGCAAGGAACCATACACGGGCAATGCGTACAGTATATGGAAACAGATGGTAAAATAATTTTAAAAAATGAAAACAAGGTAACAATAAACATAAAATCTAGGACAGGTTTTGTTTCTGGGCAACAGGAGACAATGCAGGCAAACAGGGTGGAGAAGGAGGAGGAGGTGGCTGCCCCCTCAATGGGATTGAAGGTGCATGCCCCTCTGGAGGTGCATGATGGGTTCAGAGGCATTAGCTTTATTCTTGTGCTTTCTAACATACTTATGTTCTTTGTATCCTTCTGTATACAAGCGGTACATTTTAAAAGAGATTAAGAAATAGAAAGTAAAAAAAGGAGAATACGATTGGGATATATTTTCAATATGCTTGATCTGAAAGAAAGAGGTCTATGGTGTCACCAGATAGATCCCTGGTTACGTGAGTCTATGTCTTTGAGAATCTGAATGGTGCTTGGAGATACACAAACTAGACTCGATCAGACTCAGGCTGCTTTTGTCTCCCAGGGGATATCTGGCACTATCTGGAGAATTTTTTCGATTGTCATGACTACGGGGAGGGTAATGCTGGCATGTGGTAGGTAGAAGCCAGGGATGCAATCAATATTCTGTGGTGCATATGGCACCTCGTCCCCAACCAAGAATCATGCAAAATGCCAGTATGACCACCATTGAGAAGCCCAGGAGTAGAGAAAGCAAAGCAGGTGAGATTTAAAAATATAATGGTAGGCAAGTCATCAAGGGAACAAAGGACAGCTTGGCCCCAAAGCAGACACATCACATCGTATGTTGGAGCCTGGCGAGCACTAAAGAGCCAACCTTTCCTCACGTCCACACTTTTAAACAGGGTATTATGAAGTAGACCTTACTCCTATTCTGTGCTTATTAAAAACACACACTTAAAAGACCTATTGAGAGTTTTATTGCTAATGCTCTGGCCAAACAGGCGGGATAAGCACAACTAGGAAACGTAGACAAGGCGGTGGTACTTCAGAGCTAAAGCAGCATCTGCCTTGGGACCTCTCCTCGGCACTTGCTCCTACATCAGATCTGACAGGTGTCTTTGTAATTTTGAAATTTAGAAGTACGAACTAATTTTACTACTCAAAAAGTTTCCCCAAATTATGTAAGCTGTAAGCCTTGCAGAATGAGAATTCATTCTTGAGGGCAGGGAAGTTATTCAATTTAAAATTTGTATAGCTGCTTTCCCTGACCTCCTGGCCGGAGGGCACCCTGAAGCTAATGGCTCCATCCCACTCTATTTGGTTGCCTGAGATGCAGTTTTTAAAACCTCATCACACTCCAGGTCCCTACCCTGATGTAGTCTTCACAGGTCATTTCCCCCATAAAATCCTGTGTTTCTAGCTCTGAAGGCCTGAGGGTATAATTAGGACAAAACAATAAATGAGACTAATGAAGCCATTCAAACTCCCCTACTCTGAGAGGGAATCACATAAGAGTAAGATGTTACCTCTTGGTCTTCTGGTCTACAAGAAAACAGCTCTGACAAATTGTTATGAGATTTTGGGTACATAAGAATCACCCCGGAAGCTTTTTATAAATGTGTATTCCTGGACCCCACTCTATGAGAATAATATATCCTGGTCCAAAGATTATAATTTGAGAGCCACATCCTTAACACAAAGGTTTTAACCTTCTAGGATGCTAGAGCTTTTGGAGAAACTTTTAGTATTCAAGTACTATCCATTTTAACTTAAGGATCCACGTATGGCAGCCTTCTTGTAGTACCTAGATAATCCCTCACCAAAAATCAGATTGTGTAGGTGATAATAGCTAGGGAAAAATAAAGAGGGCCAGTTGGGATTGAAGCAGAAAAGAGATCAACCAAAGAGTGAGAGAAAAAGTCATTGAATTTAACTCACAAGAGGTAATATGTGTGTGTATATGTACATTAGCCTTCACATATATTACACTATGTATGTCTCAAGAGTGGGAGACAGAGGGAGAAGTAAGAAGAACTATAGAGCAAATAAAGATGTCGAAAGGAAAGACTTGGGGTGAAATGCAATATTTGCCTCTGCCCCATCTTCTAACCCTTCCAATGATAGTAAAAAGATTAAAAGGGCATAATCCAAAAAGGACAAATAGAATTAGAGTGTAGATGCCAAAGAAATATCAGCAACATTTTCGAAACTGTAAAACATATGGGCAAGTGTTGACTGGCTTTGCACACTAGGAAAAGCAGAAATCTAGCTGCCTACAAGATGACAGGAGCCAAGAAGCAAGCTGATTCATAAAAAAATAACTGCAGAAATTCTCAAAAACGAAGCCCAGGCAGTGGGAAGAGGGGAGGGGTGGGTATGGATGAATTCAGGAGAAACTGTTCAAAGAATGTAAAAGTAGTAAGGCCAGGCAATAAAGGGGAAACAAATCTGAGTTACAGGAGTCCCAAAAAGAACATAAAGAGAATGGAGGGAAGAAAAAATATTGCAGAAATAATGAGCATTTTCCAGGGCTATGTGGTCTCTAGCAGGAAGCCCCATCTCAGTGCAACAGGAACTAAAAGAATGACACCAAGAGAAACACGAGAAAGTTTTGAAACACAGATTAAAGGGGGATTCTAAATGCATGGGCTCAGGAGTTTGGAAGCAAGGAAACTAAGTTACATCCAAACTTTGAAATTAAAATAGCATCAGACTTCTCAGCAGCTATAATGAAAGTTTGAAATCAATGAAACAGCATCCTAAAAATTCGACCTGAAATTTTATGTCCATCAATCATGGGTGAAGTTTGAATAATAAAATTTTCAAGTTTAAAAGACTCAAAACTTGACTTTGGATTCTTTTCCAAAAAACCAGGAGAGGATATGCTTCAGCATCACGTCAGGGTAAGCTCAGATAGACAGGGGAGCTGGGGATCTAGTGTTCTATACAGGTGGGAGACCAAGCGGGTCCTCCAGAATGGCTGTGAGGCTAAGTTTCAGTAGGACAGGATAATAGGACCATGAAGGATTTCTTTAATTTAAAAACCAAAACACAACTCTTTGGGAGGCTGAGGCGGGAGGAGCAGTGGAGACCAGGAGTTCATCGCCAGCCTGGGCTGCAACATAGTGAGTTCCTGTCTCTACACAAAATAATAAATAAAAATGAAAACAAAAACCAAACCAATGTTAATTGATAAACTGATAAGTTTTACTATATGGAGTATCAGATCTCTTGTAGAAAGGTTGGTGAAAAATTAGTGAAACAAATAGAAGAATCTAAGAAAATGGGAAGATGTGATGATTTTTAATAAGAGAAACTAGAACATTGAAAAAAAAGACTTAAAAACTTATGCTATGTGGCTCAATAGTAAATACTATTTCCCTAATTATAAAAATTTAAAGACATAATTGTTAAGTAAAATTTGTGGCCTAATTATGTTAGAATAATAGAGAACAGGTGAGTCGAGGGTTGGGGGGGCACAGATATTTCGGGCGTGGCTCTGTAGGATAAGAAAGCTAAAATCCTCATTTTTTCCAAATTTAGTAGATGTTGCCTAAAACCAAAGACTTCAATAAAGAATAGTATACAAATGCTATTTTGAAATATAGAAGTAGGAACCAAAAGAAAAAGCAAAGTTTAAAACAATAACCTCTAGGAATAGTGAACTGACAAGACCAAGGAATGAAGCTTTTCCTCATAAATTAAAAAAAAAAAAAGGCTTTCAATGGAGTTGGACTGTGTCTAACACATATATTAAATGCCCAAGGTGATGGATACCCTAATTACCCTGACTCTTTAAATTCACATTGTATCAAATATCACCTATACCCTATAAAGTTATACAACTATAATGTACCCTTGTATAATAACTAAAAATTTTAAAAAATGACTAGAAAAGACAGACATGGCTCAGTTTTTTGGCAAACATGGAGCAAACCAATTTTAAAGAAAGTATATTACATAATGCTGGCATTTACGCCAAAGAAATACTGTGTTCTAAATATCTCTATATGTTTTGTGTAAGATTGATAGGGGTCTTAGAAAATTTATTTCAGTTCTCTATGAGTACAGAGTGCATATAAAATCTAATTTCCTTCCTCCTTACCACAGTAAACCTTTTTCAAAAGATGTTGGATACTTGTTTGTTTTAATACTGTCTATTCTTCCCCTAGTTTAAAGGAGCACCCACTTGAATGAGCATTGCTGCCAAGAGAACGATATGAGGTAATGATGTTGAGGTCATATGTGCATATTTCTTCCAGCTTAGATTTTTGGAGTAAGGAAGCTCAGAGGAACTGCTGGTAATTCGGCAAGCTCCAAAAGCAGGTCTCAGGACTATGGGTGTGGGGACAAGGGCCACTACACAAGAGGAATGTCAATGCAAGAAGGAAGAGACTCTGGGAATCCAGACATCAGTGTTGTACTAGGAACGTTCATACATGATGATTTATAAGCCGTACTGAAAATGATTTCACTTTAATGAATATTTTATGTAAACTAAATATTCAAAAATTTCAAATAGTCAACCCAATGAAAAAGGGCAAGTGATGTCCTTGCAATTTCCCCCTCTCATTTCCTTCCTGAAATACAGCTGGATGTTTCATACCTCTTTATAGCCATCACTGATTCTCTCCAAGCTGAGGGAATACACAAGGTCCCTGCCTCCCACGAAGAGTCGCTCTTGATATTCATCCAGCAGCATTGCATGGAGATCAAGAAATCCAAAGGGGCTATGAAATATTGATGTTCTGTTCAGCTCCAAGAGCTCTGAAACACAAAGAGATACGTATGACAAAGACATGAGAAAATGCAAATGCCTTCTTAATGTTTTCTCATAGTTCTATTTTCATCCCTACTGAAACTTAGTAGTTAACATTTATTTATCATAAATATACTTGCAATCCATTTCAATGTGCACAGATTAAAATCTTTCATTATACATTTATACATCTAAGAACTTTAAGTTAACTAGTAAAATAAATATTCTATGCTTTTAAATGCATAAAGATATCATCCTTGGCAATCCTTAATGTATTATGTGGAAAACTATAATATTTTACAACTTCTATAATCTCTAACAAAATTCCAAATCTATATTGGACCCACCCAAAGTGTGCTGCGTTTACTTAATCCCAGGTGAAAAAAAAATCAAAAGAATGTTACTTGTCATGGATTTGGGATGTGACTTTGAAAACCAAATTTTCCAAATCTGGTATCTATTGGGGTTGTTAATACAATGAGACGGGAACGTGGTAACATTCACTTCAGTGGGGAATCTCTGATAAAGCTGGTGGGGATCTATTTTCTACCACTGATTTTGGTCAATGTTCATGCATTCATGCCTATGTCAGAAATTTAAAACTGTACATTTTAGTGATATGCATTTAATTTCAAGAAGTCAGAATCTGGCAAACCACTCGTGTGTGCATTTTTTTGTTAAAGGTATTTAATTGCATGTGGCAGTTCAGTACTTAAAGCTGGTAAAATGATATATGAGGCCCTCTGGTAATGACAGAGAATACTGCCCCAAAGAATAGACCCTGCCCATTGAAGAATTCCTGAGGAGCATCCCTGGGAAACATTCACGAGTTAGAAGATAATTGTCTTTTCCAAAAGCCAGCACCTAATGCATCTGACAAAACGAAAGCATTCTGCCCACTCCTACATCTTTTGTTTCTGAGAAACAAGCTAGGAAGTACTTTTTCTCTAAATGAATTCCTTGTTCAAATCTCTGCTGAAAGTTTTAATGCCCCCAAATTTGTGGTGTAGGGTTAGATTTAAATCATTTTAGTTTAAAATGAACAATACTGCTAAAAATAATATATTTCTTATAACAGTGAAAATTAAATATAGTCACTTGAGTCATATTGAGTTTTAAGGATGGGAAAGAAGAAGTACAAGGTGAGGTGCTTTATTTGGAGAGTAAAAAAGTAATTTGAGAAATTTAACCCAGTAAGACAAATTTTTTCCTACTTAATAATTTTGTCAAAGTTGAATCATGTTTTACCTGCTAGGCATTGACATACAGCAAAAGAAGCACATTTTGTGCTCCAATATTACAATAAAAATACAGATCAGAGGCGTCTGTTGCCATTATACATTGTATGTATTAGCATTTGATTTTCTAATAGGGCTGCTAAGTGGACTCTTTCCCAGAGAAGGTTTCCCAGTTATTAGAATAGGTTGCTAAAATTTTCAAATTTTTAAGCAAAGCAAATCATTATGCAAACAGGTACAACTGATAACACATATGATTATGTGTTAGCAAGAATTAATAGGTTTCTAAACTATGCAGGTACCATGATCATTAAGGTACAGAGATTAGGAGACTAAGTTGGTTTGCAAATAAAAGAAAATCATGAAAAGATGAAAATACGAAGGCTTTACTTTAAAGTATTTCCACAGTGGAGTAGTCTGTGACATTACTAAAAAAAAAGTTTGAATTGGAATAAGGGGCAGCCCAATCACTAGTAAGCACTCCATGAGTGAATTTCATCCAGAAATGACCCTCTTTGCTTCCCAATGAAATCCTTAGCACGTTATTACCTCTGTAAGCACATGGCAAGAGAGACATCATTTTCTACTTGTTTGTATGACTCGCCAATTTCTGCTAAGCATACTGTCATTCTAAAATTCAAAAAGTGGTGGTTCCCATTTTTTGTCAATAACAAACTAGTTACTAAACTATCAATGTTATTTTATTCTGATACATTAACTCTTTTTTTCTTTTTTATTTCTTTTTTCTTTTTTATTATTTTTTATTAAGTCATTTGTACATAGATCATGAATACATTTATGTCATTATGGGATTCAATGTGTTGATTATTTGTACAAATTGGAGTGCTTACATCCTACTAATCAACATAACCTTCACCTCATTTACCCAATTACAGTGTTAAGACATTTGTGTTCTACACCTGATAGATCCAACTTGCAATAAGCTCCATAGGTGTGGTTCCCCTACTACCCCTCCCTCTATCGACCCACGTTAACTCTCTTCTAACCTATCCTCCTTCTCTGTCAAGTCTATTCTATAAAATCACAAAGATAGACCCGTTATTTCTGTGCTTACATTGCGTAGAGAAAGTGAAGGGAAAGAACTGAAGTCATCCAATAAATGGAAATTTTGTAAATGTTCCTTTTTAATGGTCTTCATATTTTTTTCTAAAACAGTATACAGTATACAATAGTATAACAGTTTAAATTACCAACGTCTTTTATTTTATGGATGGAGAAACTTGGGTACCTAGAAATTTAATGACTATCTTATGCCTATATGCTATCACGATGAAAAAAATGTTCAAACTATGACAAAGTAAAACACATGTATGTTATAAATTAGTCTTATAGAATGAGAATCTGGAGAACAAAGTTCTAATTTTGACTTTGACACTAATTGCCTGCATAAACTTTAACAACCTCTTAGTCACCTTAGATTGGGTTTCCCTTTAAAATTCTTTGACTAAATTGCATTTCTATAATGAAGATAATAAGACAATGTACAAAGAAAAAACAAAACAAGAAAGCCTAACATAGAGATAACTTATACAGTCCTTTAAAAGACAGTGCTGAACCCTTATTTTTGGAAGGTTAACAACAGGAGTAGCCAATGAATGAACTAAGCATCACATGTTCTATATTTAAGCTTGCCTAACGGGAAGGAATTAGAAAATTCATTTACAACTTATCATATGTTTTAATCAGTGTAGTGCCAGAGAATAATTTTTCAGTTAAAAAGAATCTTAGAGAGTGTTTAGCCTGATTCATTCATATGATCTTCCAGAAAACTTTTGCTAAACTATGTTTAGATACACAAAACTGATTCTTATCACATAACTTAAGTAATGAGTCAAAAAATACTAAATCATTTATACAGATACTTTCTAGAATGATTTCTAAAGTCATTTTAAAAACATATAAAGACTAACATAAAGGCTATAAATTTCTTTAAACTTTCCACAATACAAGAGAAGTATATTGAATGATTCTGCCCCGCTCTACCCTAACCAATAACATACAACAGAACAGTGCCAGTAACTGAATTCTCAAGAAGTTCAGACTTGTCAGTAGCTATATTGTTTTATAACCATCATACTAAACATTATGAATGCAATGGTTTATATTTTTCTTGTTTACTTCCATAGGCATAAGTCCTGACCTTGATCCTTAATTTTTTCTAAGACCTAACCTATTCTTCCTAACTGGCTGTAATTCTTTAAGTCAGGAAATGTTATCCATTGTGTGTGTGTGTGTGTGTGAGTGTGTGTAAATTTTATAACATTTCTTCAATATTAACTCCATTGCTCTACTTTTATTTGATTATTTAACTTGCCTCTTTCCAAAGAGTATATGAGATTACTTGTACAAGTAGATTCAATTGAACACAAATACATTTCTAGAGGAATGATGAAAGGAAGAAAAAAGAATGAGATGAGAAGGCTGGCAAAAAATTCAACCAAAAGTCATCTTCTAAGATCCAATACACTATTAAAGTGAATCCCCAAATTGACCCCAGCCTTCCTAAAATCCAAAGTATAATTGACTAGAAGAAGAAGAAGAATGCTACAGTTGCTCAGGAGCATTACCTGGTAAGAAGAACTAAGAGAAATTTCTCCTGAGGTTGTTTTATAAAAAATACTATCCTAGACATTCAAAATTACTAAGAATTGAGGTGACACATTCCATACTTCTGTTTATAATTACACCCCTTAATACAACCAGCTGAACTCAGATCACAATGCCTTCTACCAAGAGTGCCTGTATGACCAGGGGCGGCGATATTAGAACATTGATGATTGCAATAAATGGGGATTAACTAGATTGATGCAAATCCAAGGAGAGAAAGCCAGGCCTTATGGTAATTGAAACCTAACAGAAACCAAGGTGACTCATCTCTTAGGAGGGGCTGCATCTTTTCTTCTCTCTCTTAACGTCACTCCTGTACCAATTCTAAAGGGTTTGACCATTAGTTTGTCATGGCCAAATATATCTGTTGGGTTCCCCTTCTACATGACCTTTCAACTCCCACTCCACCTCTGTATGACAATAGTTCCTATGCCTCTCAGTTCAAATTCTCAAGGAAAAGAATGTACCCAGGGTTCACAATGTATAGATTTCTGGCTTCCTCTAGATTGGCTGCTTTGTTATCAATTATCCATCTGTGGTCAAATGTGCAAACCACATGGTAAATAGTGTGATTCCCATAAATTAGTGTATATGGGGTCAGAGCAGCCACCATGAACCACGTTTCCATTTCATAGGCAAATTTATTCAGTCTCTTTGTCATTAATTTATAGTAACACAAATTTGTTATAATCTGTATGCCTAGAAGATGAAACAAGTTGACCTGCTATTTTACAGATTTTCTGCTGACCTTATAGATTTTCAATGTAATCTTATGACATTTGGGGGATTATCTGCCAATAATGAAAATTTGAGTTTTTCAGTAATTGATCTAGATAATATTGATCTAATGTCTTTTCCAACAATAACTGGGTTGTTAAAGTCACTCACATTTTTGGCGAATAAACCTTCATATCAACATCAAGAAGAGTATTTTCATTCCAGTCTCTTTTGGGATAGAGAAATATTCATCTATCTTCTTCATATTGCATTTCTAAAAACTGAATTTTACCTTATTTCTTAAAAGAACATTATAAACATAAAAGCAATTAAAAGATAAAATCAGTAAAGTTTGATAAATCATAATTCTAAGATTTACAAAAGTAGCTGGAACATAATTATTGGAAAAATAAATATATACAGCATGTGAAAATCGATTACTTTTTAATGTTACAAAACTATTTTAAAGAAACAAAAAAAAAACCTCTTTTCTGTAAATAGCATGTCATTAAAAAAGACACAGATAAATACATATAAAAAAATTCAGCCTCATTAAATATTCAACAAAATGCATATGAAAATATTAACTTAATGATATTTTTAAAAACTAATGGAAATAAACTAACAATCAGTGAAAATGAGTTTTAGGTTATTGCTATTAGATGTCTTCCAGAGGCCAATGCAACATTTCTGTATTTTACAAATTTTCTTGAATGAACAGGTATTACTTTACTAACAGCAAAATTGTATCTAATGGATACTGTTCCTGAATCTTAAGGTGAAAATGACAGTTAATTAACATTTACTGAGTAATTATGTTTCACTTAATAAATGTCTAGCCCTTAGATAGTTATCTAAGTTAATCCTTTAATCTCCTGATTTCTATATGCATAATAGAAGTGTGTAGGGATTTAGTGCATAGCTGTCGCTTGATCAGTGTTAGTGCCAAAATTTGAATAAGAGAAATTAACTGGAGAGTTTTGTTATTAGAAATGCATGGGAGTTAAGACGTTTATATTCTACTTTTAGAAAAATTCACTTGTACCCTTGAAAGATAAACCATAGAGGTGATCCCTCCAATCACCCTCCCTCCACCCATCCACCCCCCCCATAGTCTTAGGCTGTAAATTAGTTTCATAATAGGGCTGTGTACATTGGATACTTTAACACAATATAGTACACAATTACTAAGAAAATGACATAAAGGCTATGTTACCCAGTTTGACATATGAAAACACCACACTGTACCCCATGATTGCATTAATGTACACAGCTAACATTTAATAAAAAATAAAAAAATGAAAAATAGAAATGCATGGGAGATAAAGTGTCCATCACCACTGTGAACTCTTGCACAGCTTAGCCATTCCAAATGCTGGTCCCAGAGTCAAAGACTAAAAAGATTGGTTTGTTAAAAGCTTGTTCCTAACTCTGACTCCATAATTAATTACATGTAAAACTCCCTACAGAAGCAACTAAGAAAAGTATAGTCTATTAAGGGATTGTAATTTGTCAGAAATCAAATGCATTTTTGAAGATGGAAGAGCTTGATATAAATAGGTAGAATGGAAGATTTTTTCATTATTAAATATTTTCTGTTGATATAATGCAAAAATAATAGCAACATCAATTCAGGTTATACTTATTTTAATCATAATTACCTTTAGTTTGTATTTCATGAACTGCCTCAAAAGACTACAGATTTTTCAGAACGCTTGGACATTAATCACGACATTTTAGTTTTATATAGGTTACTTTTCAGAAAATGGAAATGTGTTTACCTAATTTACCAGAGTTTCAAAATGTACTGAACAGTTTGGGGTGCATGCTAAAGGCTGAACAAAGGCAAGCAAAGAGCCTTCCTCCCTCCTGAAGAATTTTTCCTTTTTTAGTTTTAGAGCCTGTACATTAAGTCAGGGTAATGATTTTAGCTCCAAAGCACAGTGCATGCACTTGGTATATTTATCAAGTAATGGCCAACTTCTTTATCCCTTTGCACTGCTTCAAGCTGCCTGAATGAAAGAAACAGAACATATACAGGAAGAGAAGGACAAAAGAAACGCTAATCTCAGGTAATCTCCAGAAAACACAGTGCGAATAATGGATAGTGCTGATTCAGTGGGAAGGATCGAACTCATCTTAAGTTCTTCCTACTCTAAAAATAACATGAATTACTTAGGGAGGGAATGGACAAAGAAACAAGATGAACCTGAATTACACCAACTAAGGGTTTATCCGGAAATTGTCTAAAGAGGGAACTAATTATTATGGCTAAGCTGCGTGCTAATTATCAGCTGTCAATGGAGATAGACTCTGAGGATTTAGTCATTTCCTCTCGTGGCCTTTCTTTCTACCCAGCAAAGGAAACTGTTTTAAAACTCACTGACGTCAGTATATTATGAAGACAGTTTTCTACACTTTGTCAAAATATATTTAAATTCTACACTTCTATGTGTAACTTAGGGGAGGGAAGAGCACACATTTTCGTGTTCAGAGAAAAACAGACTCCAGGGGAAAGATGATTCCTCCTTGAACGCATACATCTTGTTCCCCTGCCACCTGCCAAGTAAGGATTTCCTGAGACTACGACTTTGAGTAAACTTATCATTATTCTCTGAATTAATTACTTCAGTATATGTCTTAACATTAGTCCAACCAAAAAAAAAATATTGAGTTGCACATGTAGTAAGTATTGTTAATGAAAATGAAGTGGGAACAGAGCCACAAGAAATTTCTGTAAACTTCCTAATGACGAAAAAGGATAAAAGTTTCTTACAACATGCTTTGTGATTTTGACAGATTTGACTGATAATCACTAATGGCTTGTAATAATGTTGAAACTAATTGGTAAAGAAATAAGCAATTAGCTTTTTAAAAAGTATAAATAGCTTTCAAAAATAGCTTTAAAAAGCAAATAGCTTTCTTAAAAGTGTAAAAGGGTCAATGATTTGCCAGTTGTTCTTTTCAGCAACGAGCAATGGCAGGAGCTTTTCATGCTTTCTTTGCACTTTGAGATTTTACCCTTCTCGCAAGTCAAGAGCATGCAATTCACATTATATTGCCCCATGTTTTTCAATCATAAATAGAATACTACCAACAAAAATGAAAGAGTTCAAATGTACATAGGGATAGTCTATCCGTAGTACAGTCTTTTATTTCTTTGGTTAAAACAAAATAATTCAGAATTTTAAGGTGCCTTAAATTTCTATCCTATGTTAAATATTATTATTCAGTACTATACATGATGCTCTGGCTTATAGGTCACTGAACTCCCTTAGGGACAAGGTCACCGTTAGAAAATTTTACACAGATTCATTGTCTATCCATGTATCATGTGTGTGTGTCAGTGTAG
Organism: Galagoides demidoff; assembly: GCA_963574575.1. Classification (NCBI taxonomy): domain Eukaryota; kingdom Metazoa; phylum Chordata; class Mammalia; order Primates; family Galagidae; genus Galagoides; species Galagoides demidoff. The sequence continues at coordinate 64,051 of CAUYQV010019105.1, read as the reverse complement.
TACTTAAATTACTTAGCTTATTAAAAAATAATAGAATAGAAAGGGCTACTCCCTAAAAGGCGATGATTTAAAATTTATTTTTGATTACCACCTAATGTTTTAATTATAATCATATTCTATTTCATTTGATGCTAAAGGAGCAAGTCTCATGTGAATAGTACCCTAAACATATCCCACATACTCAGGGGACCCTGAATTAAGTGAACAGCATGGGTTTCAAGAGCATAGGTCCACTTATACCAGATTATTTTCAATAAATACCTCAGAAAAATTTTTGGAGATTTGAAACAATGGAAAATAAACTCACAGATGAACTGAATAGCCTGGAAATTCCTCCAAAAAAAAGAAAAAGAAAATTTTAAAAAAGTTATGTCCTGAGTGTATATGTAGATACTAGCCTATTTTATAATTTCCTACCATAAAATTTACACAAATATATCATAAAAAGTTAAAACTTATCAAAGCTTACAAACACACACAGACTTATTGGCACCATCCACAGTCAGGAGAAATGTAAACAAGCATAAGGATGCTGAAATCCTAACTGCATAATATTAACTACAGTGCACACTGTACTGCAGGGAGCTCAAATGCTTTGCGTGTCCTTATACATATATATATATTTTTTTTACCATGCTTACTGCAATACTGTAAATCTTGAAGCAAAGCACGGAACCCATTGGAAATGCCCCTAGTGAGGTTAGAAACGCTACCAGAAAGCTAAAAAAGTCAGAACAGTAAAAGAAAAAGTTGGATTGCTTACTATGTACCATAAATTAAGGTTTGCAGATGTGGATGCTACCGTTTCAAGATAAATGAATATAGCTTAAGAACCACTGTAAAAAAATTTTTTTTTAATTTGTGAAGCCATCATTGCTGCTGTGCCAACAGGCATGGAAACTGTATGTTTTCTGAAATACTTTATCTCACCCTAAAAGTGAATTTTTTGTGGGTACAGGATTTCTGTGAAAAAGACATAACTATAGACATGATTCAAGAAAAACAAAGTTAATACGTGATGACTTAAATCAAAAGGAAGATGATCTAAATCTGGAGAATTTAATGCCAGCAAAGGATGGTTTGATTAATTTTAGGAAATGGCTTGGCTTTAAAAAACAAAAAGTTACAATAACAGAAGCAGTTTCTACCAAGGGGCAGCAGATGAATATTTAGATGCCATAGAGAAAAGCACTAAGAAAAGATATCTTCCTGAACATTTATCTATGTTAATGCAGATATAAGTGGAAGAAAATTTCACAAAATACAGTTACTAGGAAGGAAGAGAAGGGAGCACCAGGATTAAGGCAGGCAGGGTAGACTATCTCTACTCTTTTGTGCAAATGCAGCTGGGTTTATAATCAAGATGACCCTTATCTATAAGGCTTCTAACCCCTGAGCTTTAAAGGGAAAAGATTAACATAAGCTACCTATCTTTTAGTTGTATATGAAGAAGGCCTCAACAATGAGAAAACTTTTTCCAGATTGGATCCATTGATGTTTTGTCCCTGAAGTCAGGAAGTATCCTTGCCCATAGAGGACTGCCTTATAAAGTTCTTTTGATAATGGACAGGGTCCTTGGCCATCCAGAACCCCAGATTTAAACACTAATGGTGCCAGAGTGATCACCTTGCCCCCCAAGCATAAGTCTCCCATTAAGCCAATAAAATGGGGGTCATAAGAAACTTTATGGCTCATTACACACAGTACTCAATGGAAAGGGTTGTCAGTACTATGGAAGAAGACCCTGATAGAGAGAACATCATGAAGGTCTGGAAAATTACACCACTGATGATGCCATCATTGTTACAGAAAAAGCTGCGACAGCCGTCAAGCTTGAAACAATAAATTCCTGCTGGAGAAAACTGTGTCCAGATGTTGTGCATGACTTCACAGGATGTGCAACAAAATCAATTGAAGAAACAATGAAAGACATTGCGAATGTGGCCCAAAAAATGGGGGAAGGGGATGGAAGTTTTCAAGATATGGATTTCAGAGAAATTCAAGAGACAATAGACATAGCACCACTGGAATTGTATAAGATGACTTGACAGAGATGAATGTTTCCGAACCATTGCCAAATGATGAGGTAGAAAATGCAGAAGCGGCAGCTCCTACAACCGAATCGACATCAGACGTCTGGTAGAAGTTTTCTAATCATTCAAGATTGCTTTTAACTTGTTTTACAACATACATGCTTCTGTGATACGTGAAGTTTCAGTGAGACTAAAGCAAATGGTGTAAGAAGGATTGGTACCATGTAAAAACGTTCTTACAGAAATGAAAAGGCAAACAATTCAGACATACATGAATATATTTCTGTACATTTCCACCAAGTGTGATCACCTCTCCTGCCCCACTTCCCCCTTCTTCATGTCTTCTGCCTCTGTCACACTGAGACAAGATCAACTTCTCTTCCTTCTCCTGCTCTTCAGCCTACTCAGGGTGAGGATTGGCAGGAGGAAAGTTTTATAATGATTTTTTTCCACTTAGTGAATAGTAAATACATTTTCTTTTCCTTGTGATTACATTGTCTTTTCTCTAGTTGACTTTGTTGTAAGAACACAGTCTATAATACTTATAACATGCAAAATAATGTGTTAATCAACTTTGTTATCTGTAAGACTTCTAGTCAACACTAGGCTATTAGGAGTTAAATTTTTTGGAAATTCAAAAATTATCCTTGCACTTTTTGTTAGCACCAGTCACCCCACGTTGTTGAAGGGTCGACTGTACATTTCGTGTTCACAGTGTTAGGCATCCTATTTGGAGTTCAAGAGGAACATTAAGGATCTATATAATTCTTTTAAAATAACACAAATTAGATTTTACTATTACCCATTTTAGTTCCGAAAACTAATTTTAGAGATAAGTTTTTTCAAACTTATGTACTTGATGAAATAAAGCATATTTGCTATTTTTATTTTAAAGAAAATACATGTTATGCTTCAAAATCAAAATAAGATAAGTCTTTATAATGATGAACTACCTTCCATCTGGACTCTTCTCTTGTTTATTTCCTAATCTTCTGCCCTCAATAGATGAATACTATATAAATTCTTGAGCATTATTCCAGATTTTCTTATGCATATATAACAAATATTTACAAATATTTATTAGCTTCCCAACTTTTCTTGCTTTTCTTCACTTAAAATAACTTGGAAATCTTCCCATATCAAAGCTTAGAGAGGTTATATTTGCATAATAGTTTCCTATGAATAACCTATGATAGGCATTTGAATTCTTTCAAATTTTGGCTATTAGAACAGTACTACAATGTATAATAAATATGTGTCAATTTATATATGTGCAAATATATTTGTGAGATAAATATTTAAGAGTAGAACTGAATCAAGAAATTCATGAATTTTTAATTTTTGTAAATATTGCCAACTTTGCCCACATAGAGATTATATCAGTTTAAAATTCCACTGCTATATATGAAATGGATGGTCTCTATCTGGCCTTGACAAATCATGTGTAGTTATAGTTTATGATTTGCTGATCTGATTGGAAAAATAAAATTTAAATTTCTCTTATTGTAAGTGAAATTAAGCCTCTTTTCAGACATTTCAGGGTCCTTCATCTTTACATTTCATGATTTTTCTCATTCCATCCACTGCCTCTATTTCCACTGGATTAAAGTTGCTTTGTCCCCATCTGAAGTTTTTGGTACTAAAAGTTTTAATATTAGAGGATTTTTTACAGTTCAAATATATCAACTAAACTTTCAAACATCTGAAAATTAAACTTTAGGAGGAAAAGTTTAACATTCTAATAGGAGTACAATTTTGGGGGGAAACCCAGGAAGGTACCATAATTTGTTGTCTAATCCAGAATACTGATAACGATCACTTCATGAGAAATAAAAGATTTCACCATCACCTCTGTTCTGGCCAACACCTTAATGACTGTGGTCTCATACCTGAGAAGAAATTGCTAAAGAAATCTTCTCCTAGGCCAAACAAGAGTTGGCTAAAGAACAAATCTTCAGAGGGGATAATCAAAGCATGCAAGTAGACAAGAAAAACTATTCCTTAGATATGAAAGTGAAAACATCTTCATCCATTAAAATAATCTTAGCCTCTGGAAGGTAATTCAATTTCTAGTGTTTTACCTCCTTTAAAAAACAAAATCTAAACAAAATGAACCCCGACTTAGATTTTCTTGATCTGTGATACACATAGTTGCATCTTGCAAGTTTGAGCCACATAATGCCCTTTGAAATTCTTCTGTGTATAACACTGTAGGAAAGAACATCATTAAAGTTCACAACTTCCATACCTCATAAAAAATGATTGCTTTAGCTTCAAGATTTTAGATTTAGTAGAAACAGTCTACGTTAGAGTATAGCAATCATGTCCCACAATGAAAAATATTTACAAAGTATTCGCTGTAAATGCTTCTCCTGTTAGATCATTTTGCAATAGATTTACTAATGCACATCCATAGAAAAACCTGGAGATTGGCTCATGTAAGTATTTCGAATTAGTAGACTACCCTATGGAAAAGTATTCAGAATTATTTTGTCTTGTGGGCTCCGAGGCTCTGGGAGGTTAGAGTAGACCCTGGCGATCTAGGTCATGAATATAAGCCACCATCAGTCTGTGGCTCCCTTCTGGCACATAGTCCAGTAGACATCATTTATTATTCTGAAAGTTTTGTTATCTTTCAGGTGCTGGTCAGATGCTTAGGTTAGCTATTTCGCTCTGTTCTCTTAACAGACAACTTCAGTTTGTGGTACTGCCAATCCCAGCATCTTCCAGGCTTTCACTAAATGAATTATGTTATAAAATCGGTCTCTTTCAAAAGTGTTCTGAGGTCAGTTTTGGTGTGATGTGTTTGTATCTCATGTATTATTCAAACTCTTTGCTTTTTCCTATCACTGGAGGAGAAACAAGGGCACTGAAGATCTTTATTTATGATTTTTTTTTTCATTTCTTTAACATCCACGTGGACGTTAAAGTAATCACAGAAGTTGCCTAAAGTTTTCCCTCTTCTTTTAGGTAAGGGCATAAAGGTGTTCATTATGCTTCACTTCTTTTCTTTTTCCAAAAAATATCTCCATTCCCAGTGGTGATCTTTCTGGAGTATCCAGTAACTCAAATTATGACACAGCTGAAGAGCACACCCCAACAACCTGATAACGCAGAAGAGTTTTTCAAGTAAATTCCCAGGAATCTCCTGGACTCAGGGATTCTTCATTGAGGTGTGATTCATATGGTATACCTTGAATATGTTAAATGCGATGAATTTGGGTGTATGTATTTGCAACCGTGTAATCTAACCGTAGGATATTTTCCACACTCTAACCATAGGATACTTTCATCACCCTGAAGAGAAATCCCATCATCCCCAGCAGTTCCTCCTCATTTCACCTATAGCTCTAGGCAACCATTATTTTTCTGCTTCTTCTGGATCACACAATTAATATTTTGAGATGGCTCCTTTTAGTTCACAGGGCTTTCCAGGTTCACACATACATAGCATGTATTAGCCCTTCCTTTCTTTTTGTTGCCAAGTGATGGTTATAGCCCTAAAGGTAGAATTATGAAAACATATGACAACTCTCCATTTATCCTTTTCAGAAAATGGTCTGTTTTCCAAAATGGCTGCACCATTTCATGTAACCACCAACATATAAGGGTTCCACATCCTTCCCTAGCATTTGTTATCACTTCCCTTTTTAATTATACCATATAGTTATTGCAGAGGATGTCAAGTGATAGCTCATTGTGGTTTTGATTTTAATTTCCCTGATGATTAACCATGCTGTGTATCTTTTCACATCCTAACTGGCACTTGTTACAAGGGGTTTTTGCTTCTTTCAAAAACTGATGTCATATCAGGTAACATTTTCAAACCTCAGGGTATGTTTTTTAGTGTTAAGGCAATTGTTACGAGGTGCCTTCCTTTGCTCTATGACATACCATGCTCCACCATCCGATATTTGGGCCAAGTACTGTACATATAAACAGTAAGGCATGGCTTTGCACTGCCCTCTGTTAAGCTCAAACTCAACAAAACACATAGAGATTGCAAAATCCTTCAGAATAATGCTGTAGTTAAGATTTTGCTAAAGCAAGTGCTTTTCTTCTAGCCCTTTGAGCTGCATAGCTTTGAATCATCATCAGGATTATATCCTCTTCAGTGGCACATTTGTTTCTTTTGAATTCTTCCCTTGCCCAGTCCTTCAAGTATGTGCAATAAGGATCATTTGGAACTTGCAGAGAAGGAGAACTTGTTACTTTTTCATGAACTGCTTTAGTGTTGGTATCCCTGGGGGGGTAAGTCAGAAGCTGCCCTGTCCCCTGACAGCATCCCAGCACATTTGAATTTAGGAAATTCAAATTTAGTTCAATTTTACCTTATGAAAGTCATAGTTAAAAGATGAAGGAAGTTGAAATACAGTTCTTAAATGTAGAAATTTGTGCTTCACCTGTGTTGGAAGAGAGTTTAAATTTGAGATATGTCTTTGCTTTAGTAAGTAAAGTTAACTCTCTTTTTTTCTCAATCTTTTTCATAAAGTTGGCTCTGGATTACCCAGGGTAAATAACCAGTTAAACAATTAACAGTTTAGGAAAACTGTTATATTTATAATGACCCACATAGATGTAAAATGTGATGAATCAGAAGTGGGCAAAGATTCTCAGTCCTCCAGAGGCTGAATTTGGACATCAACAAATTCTTAGGTACCACCGTATATGGGAATGAGAAGTGTGGAGCCTTTCCCACAGTGGAGCGAGACTATTTCATATGGAGGGAAAATGACTCACCCAAAACCACCCTTTTAGTCCTCCACCTAACTTGACTCTGTGTTGATTTCTAAACACTTGTTTGTGGGAATTGCAGAATTTTGAGGAATGAATGTTTTATAATATGTCGTAAATTGTGAAAACGAAAGTTAAAGAAGCCAAAAATATAAGTGAAATGCTATAATATTTCTCTCTAATATTAGCACTTAAAACTTACTTAAAGGAGGGGAGAGGAAGGAAGTAGATTTCTAAAAGTCCTATAAAATTCTCTGTCTTTCAGTCTTACAATAGTCAGCATGCTATAGGAATGATCATCATCTAAATTATCTTCCTTAAAATAACTTTCATGCCTCTATAAAATTGTCTGCCATGACAAAACTTTACTTGTATTTAACTACTTAATTTTAATGTTATGCATGTGTATATAAAGGATTCATTGTACAGAAATATTTTAAAATCCATTTTTTGACTATTCCACTTCAAAGGATTAGCTGTCATGGAATTTAAAACTAAATGGTAAAACACCACTGTTTTACAAATTTCTATCATATTCTCCCTTAGAATTAGGTTTAAAATAAATAAATGATATCCATCCATCACTCATTCCCATTAAAGTATACATTAAATAATATCTAATTCCTTTGCTTCATTTACCTCTATAAAAAAATGCTTTCTGATTTATGAACAAACTTGGCTAGATAATTATAATTAGCTATTTAAATCATAAACACATTGCGGTTTTATCTCATCTCAGTAATGTTTTGTTATAAAACAAATGTGTTCTCTGTGATCCACATTTTTAATTGAATTTAAGTCATGCTAAGAAGCTTCATCAATTTATTGTCCTACTTTTTCATTTTGTATTTGATCATTTTAGTGATAGGAGCAATGTGACTTTTTCATACACAGTATAATTTCCTGTGTTTTTGTTAATTCTGTACCTTTCTCTAACAATCGCTTTACCAACATTTGATCCATAACACATTTTCTCTAATACATAATTCATCACATAACAAAGAAGCAAATTAGCTAAAATTGAAATCACCTTTTTATTTTTCATCATCTGCTAAATTGAATATTTGACAATGGAAGTTTTTCAAAGTACTCTGGCTCTCAAATTTGGGTCTCCTTCCAAGACCCCCAAACCATGTGTGTTGAGCTGGTACCCACTCACTATCTTCGTCTATCGGCCTTCCAGTGTTAGCAAATGCAGAATAAGCTCTTGGTTTTCAGCCACAAACCAACTCCTCTTCCAGTTTTCCCCTCAGCAAATGGTTCTTTGGCTCTTGGCAAAAATCTAGAGTTCATCCTCATTCTTCTTTCTTGAATGCTGCACTGGCTCTGCTTAACATCCCCTCTACAGCCACTCACTTGGACCAACAGGGACTTCTTATCCTGCTTATCTTCCCAGGTCATCCTAAACTATGAACAGTCAGTTTAGCTCGTAATAGTCACAGGGGCTCTATCTTTAAAAATGGGCCATAATGTTTCTCCCTTGGCTTTAAACCTTCCAACTGTTTCCCAATGATCTTAAAACCTGGCTCAGGGTCTGTAATGATCTGTCGGCTTCCTATCCCAGCCCCGATATTGCCCCACTCTCCCCTTTGCTCACAGAGCTCCAGGGCTTGGACTTTAGAGATTGGTCCTGAATCTTGCTTCTGCCTTCCCTGCACCTCCCTGTGGCCTCCACACAGTTGGCTCCTTCTCTCACTTGGATCTTTCCTGTGTGAAGCCTTATCAGTATTAAGTAATATTAAAGTTACACTGGGCATCCTAAGTTGCACCATTCTCTTTTCATATTCTACATTGCACGAAAACTACTAGGTTTACTATCAGGAGACAAGTTCTATCAGGAAACGAGTTCTCCGAGAATAGTAAACATTTCCATCTTGGTTCCTGGAATATCCCCAGAGCCTAGACCAGTGCCTGCAATTTATTTAGAAGGCACTAGATAAAGGTGTGTTAAATGAATGAACTTTTCTGAGTCTCAACTTCTCCATTGTGAAATGGGGATAATAATAACTAATAATAATAACTAATCAGTCGGGTCGCTGTAAAAATCAAATGATTCGTAGTACCTAATGAGCAGCCAATATATATGGATTTATTTTCCCTGTTTTTGATGTTACTAAACTACTGGTCAAGGGCACCAAATGAAAATTCCCCTGGTATTAATATCTTTTCTCAGTTATATTCTGCCAATGGGCATGGTTACCCTCAGGATTCATCATACTGGCTTAAAGTCGAGTAGGAAATTTTTTCAGCATATTATCATTATGATCAGTGTAAATAGCTATGCATATTTAAACTAAAATCTAGATTTCATAATAATAGTAGTTTAGCTTAATTTTCTATTTCTTCTTTTAATCCATCTCAATTTACAAGAAATGGTTTGTCTCTATTTCCCCAGAAATTAGCTTCATTTATTTATCGTTCAGTTATTAGCTATCTCCACTCTACCCTTGAAATTTAATTTCTAGTTTGACAATAGCAGGAAAATATTCTTTAGACTTTTTTTTTTACTGGTACTGTTAAACTTTGGAACTTTATGAGTCTTCTAGGATAGTCATTAATAATGGTGATAAGTTCTAAGAAATGTATCATTAGGAAATTTCATCATTGTGAGAACATAATAGAGTGTACTTATACAAAAGTGGGTGGAGTATAGCCTACTGCATACCTAGGCTATTGGTATAGTCTGTTGCTCGTAGGTTACAAACATGTACAGTGTACAGCATGTTACAGCACTGAATACTGCGGGCAGGTAAAACATGGAGGTAAGATTTTGCATATCTAAACATATCTAGTAATAGAAAGGGAATAGTAAAAATACTCCATTGTAATCTTATGTTAACCATCACATACATATATATAGCCCATTGCTGAGCCAAACATTGTGGGGCACATGATTGTACTTGGTTTGGTGGCTGAGTCCTTAATTTTCACCCGAGTGTATGGTTTGAAGTAGCATAATAGTATCACACCTAAATAGCCTCTACATTCTGTTCTTTGACCTCTAATAAAGATTGCCATTCTCATATTTATAAAAATAAAACCTTCCCTCAACCACTATAATTTAATCCTGTGAAACATTCTTTAAGTAAAAAAAAAAAAAAAGGCTTCCAAGGTGTACTAAGAGTTTGTAATCTGACATACAAAACATTTGCACCTTTAAAAATATGTACTTTGAGAATGGAGGTTTCAAATACAACTCAGACTTTTCATAACAGATGCAAATGATGTAACCTAATCGTATGTACCCTTATACTCATCCAAAATAAATAAAAATCTATAGTTTTCAAACTGACATTTCATACTTCACTAATGTATAATTTGTGTGCTTTGTCTATTATCACATTTTCCTTATAGTTACAAAACTGATTTTATATCCTCTTAATTAAATGGAGGTTGAACTGCTCACCCACAGTATAATGGCAAAAAAAAAAAAAAATACCGCTGGTAGATGTATACCTAGATATGGAAATAAGGTTGTGTGTTATTTACCACTATTTGATAGGTTTGGAAATACAGACAACCACCAAATGCTCATTTGCTTTTAAAGTACATGCCTTCATTACTGTATCTGCTACCATGTGAATAGCATGCCTCTTACTAGGTAATAGGCCCCCTGGGCAGGTGGGTTCTCTTCTGCTATTGCTACCTGAAGAGACATGAACAGGAAAGACAAATCAACTCTGTGTGCACAATTCACTGATTTTCTTTCATGAAAAGTCACCTTAATTATTAAGCTGTTAACAATTTTTTTTTTTTTACCTTTTCTGTCAATCCTCAATTAGTGTTAATTCACTACCCCCAAACTCCGTTGTTTATAACCTAACACATGACACATAACGCCTAAGATCACCCGTGTTTTCCACGGAAACTATAAAGGGAGGGCAACTCATATTCACAGAAGGACTCTTGCGTGTTAGTTACTGTATGAAATACCCAATATACATCATTTCAATTACCCTTTACTTGGTTTCCACATGCATGTGTAATGGTTCCCATTTTACAGATTCCAAAACACAAACTCTCAGAGCAAATTGAAACGTTCCTAAGGTCACATATCATTTGAATATCAATTTTTCTGGATCTTGTACATCATTTTGCTTATAAAAAGTGACAATAACATAAGAGTTTGTACACATCCTAGGTGTTTCTTTGTGGACTAAGATTAGTCATTGATTTTCAGTAAGATGAATTTTTTAGGAGTACATTACATGTGTTTCCCGTATGTCATGCCCTTACTTAATAAATGGTCACAGACACCTTCGGAGGTAGGCATTTCTTAAAACCTGCACTTCAGCCTCAATTGCCTCATTCATCCTAAAGGCTGTGTCATGGCAGTTTATATTGCCCAACCTGATCAAAACAAAGAAAAAAAACTGGACAGAGGATCAGACAATACAAAGATCATAAGCAAAGAAGAAAAAAAATCCTATATTTACTAACCTCAAATAATAGGGAAAATGTCCTTAGAACTAAGTTAATTTAAAAATAAGTCAAGACAACACTCTTTTTGCTCCCAACCTTACCATTGAATGTATCACTTATTGGGTAACTCTTTTTATATATATTAATTTCCCCATCTGTAGAACTGGAGGGGATGGCACTGGGACTAAAGTTCCTCTGGCTTCATGACTACATCATGAGCAGTTTGGAAAATAAAATAAACCAGAAATGTCTCATGGATGCTCTCTATAATTTTTGTATTTGGTAATTTTTCAAACGAGAAGAATTACAGAATTTAATCAACATGGAAGATAAGAATTCTGAAGATATAATTGTATATTTGTTGAGTTCTTTGGAAGCTGTCAGGAAAAAACTGTATTGCTATTGGTACTAAAAGTAACAAACTTATTCTGTTGGTTTATTTTATAATTTTTATAGGATACATTTAATTGCTTGCCCCTTATATTTGAAGCCTAACTTCATACCTATATCACATACTTATTAATAAAATAAGAAGATGTAACTTAGATCAGGCTCAAGTTAGAAGAACTGAAAGATTTGACAACATCTCCATAAATTATAATGTTATCACCCAAGTGAAAACATTATTATTCAGGAAGCAATAATGTGAGTACCTTTCCACATACTAAGAATAAGAGAATGTGTGACAAGAAAAACTATGGAAAATTTGAAAGATATTTTTATAGGATACATTAAAATGTCTATGGTAGAACTGAATGAATAAAACTTCCATGTATAAAATTAGCTCTAGATAAGCAACTTATTAATAGAGCAAGTTTATAAAATAAGACTTAAATTCTGTCATAAGTTTTAAGACCAGGTCCTTACATGCTGTATTTTTTGATAGGACTTCCAATCATTTTTGAAAATCAACCAATTTTCTGAAAATACCATTCCTGCCAGCTGGAGGCAAGAGCAAAATGCGTTAACACGTAGCTCCCTATCCCCACCCCCAAGTTTATCAGAACAGATGCTTTGTACCCAGGTAACTTGCCATCCATCACTGAGTCAAATATGATCTTAAAAATACTTGGATCCTTCTGGCAAGGTCACTGCCCCTATCTGGAAAGAAAAATTCCATATGAAATTGGGAACAGGAGGTCAATTTTCTTTTTCTACCATGACCAAGTAGAGGGAGCTTCTGCCTCTGGAAGGGAGCAAATGCATTAACCTCTCTGGATGGCAACTGGCCTTTAAAGTGATGATACAATTCTTTACAATGCTTGCAGTTAATGACTGCCAGAATTTATCACCAGACCACAGAACTCAGAGAGAGAGAGAGAGAAACAGAGGGAGAGACAGAGGGAGATGGAGAAAATGAATCTCAAGGGAACAGCAAGCATGTGGTCTATAAAAACTTTTACTTCACTTTCCAACAGGGAAAGGAAAGATGATGGTTAAAACCGATGTAAATAATATAAAGACACTAGCATACTGGATACAGTTCATATACTAAAAATGACATATAAATGCACATGATATTGACACATTGAAAAGTAGCAAAGTCCAGCCTGATTTTGTGAGACTTGTCAATTTAAGTGCTCAGAGAGCCCTCCTGATTTTCCATATAAAGACTAAACAAAATTATTGTACTTATATTATCAAATTCTTTCAAACTGCTAACATATTTCTAGTGACAACATTTCAGCACATAAAAATATTAACTAAATGATTGGTTGATGATGGAATTTTCCTTGACAAAGGCAAGCTTACTATCAGAAGTTGTAACGTCTATAAAATCAACTATAATAGATAATATAGTATTATTTACCTAATTCATGTCTTCAGTGTTCATGGATATAGCATAGTATGTATGACATTTTATAAGGTATTTTATGATAACTTATCTCTAGTAAATTAAAGTTTAGGAAGGCAAATAATTAGCACGGTTTTTGGTAAATAGTGATAATTTTAATGTATTCATGGCAAATCGCCATGGGTAAAATAATAAGTTCCAAGGTAATTGACTGCCCTATTTATATGACCAAAAATATACCATATGTGGAATCAAAAGAATGAAAAAAAATGTTATTGATCAGACAATAGCAAATTCTCTAAACTTACTATGAACAGAAGCTTTATGCTTTCAGGAGGACTTAGTCTAATGAGCAGGAGGAGTGTGTATGGGGTATAATTTGAAGGGAGAAAATGTAAATGGCGCCTTTGAGCCCAATTATTTAATCCTCTCCCAGTTGCTCCTGTCATTAAAATTTTACAACTTTTACATTTCTGACTTTCAAAAGCCACTATTAAAATTTGGGAACCCCTGAGAGAGATTATACCTTAAACCTTTATCAGCTTACAAGTTAGCTTTGTCTGAACCTTGAACTGGGTCTAGAATAAATATAACATTACATACAGCTGGAGGGGGAGTTATTTTAAGTGGAAAAAAGGGATGATGCTAAGTTAGAGGCGTGTTTCTTGTGGGTAGGGGGATACAGGAAGGTAGACACAAATACCACCTTCACAGTGTTACCCCGATGGACCAGGGTTCTAGGTCCTGGCACAGATTTAACGAGTTGCCAAAAGAGGGAGACTAGAGCCAAGTAAATTATTGATTTTCCTCTGTTTTCTGGGGGCAGTCACATTCTGTGACACATGAGGGTATGTCTGAACAAGGTCACAGAAGTCTAAGTAATTTGTTCAGAAATTGGCTTTGCCTCCTCAACCAGGCATTAAAATATCACGGTAAGTTCAGTGTTGAGTGTGGAGGATTTTCTTCATGCCAATTATGATTCTGTTTCCATTTCTTCCAAAACACTGATTCTCTACCTTGGTTGCACATTGGAATCGCCTGGAAAGCTTTAAAGATGCTGATGACTGGGTCCCTCGCCAAGAGATTGTAGTGGATCTGGTCTGTGATTGGTATTTTTAAAAATTTCCCAGGTAATTATAATGTGACACACAAAAAGGAGAACCTCTGATGTAGAATTATTCTGCTAATATTCAGCTCTTAGTTAAGATACAGATGCTGTATTTACACAAAGGGTTCTAATGTTTGAGGATCAGTTACAAAGAATTGTGAAGGTCCCGTACTTGCCAGAACATCCTAGCCATTACCTAATCCTGAGTCAATAATAGGAGGAAAATAAAACTTATCACTGCTTGATGTTACAGATAAGATCCAGAAAGGGTGAGAAAAATTCTTGCTTGAATATTACAGCATACTAATAATGGAAGCAAAAATGTTGAGAGGCACATTCCTGAGCGTCGCTGTCTGTATTTGAATAGTTATCAAGCTGTCTAATAAAAACATAAGTTATTCATATGATTTAATCTTGACCACTCCACCACATTTTCAATAAAGCATGTAATAAATGTTTATTTTACATAAATTATAAAATATTAATAGGTCATTTCTTATGGGAATTATGGATAATATCCAGCTTGTCTAGGAATAAAAATTCAATTCCAACAAGACTATCCAATGTACTAATTTCTTTCAGTCCATATCTTTTCACAGGAGGGTTCTAAATTATACATTGTAAATTGTCATATTTCTGGAGGATTTACACATTATACATTGTAAATTTCTCATATTTCTGGAGGATTTACACATCTTTAGAGTAAGAGACAGAATAATAGAGCATTGCATAATCCCAGCAGATAACTATTAACATAGTATACTTGGGTGCTTCCAAACTTCTTCCTTCAAGCACGGCACCCTGAGGAAATGACACAGGTTTCTGATGTTACCAATGCTTTGCTCTTCTAGTGGAAGAGAATGTATCTCTCTCCTCTCTACAGAGAAGGATTTTTCTAGAATTATTCCATATTAACTGCTGTCATTTTCACTTGATAAAGAGGTAGACAGACACTAAACCACAGAATCTTTTGTAGACATGGATAAAATGGGCTCTGGGAGCTACAAAGCAAATGTGACTATGCCTTGGCGTTCATGACTGTGCCTTGGTATTCCTGTATGTGTTCTGTAACATGGTGAGTTGATACTTTGAGGAGCCTCCTTGTTTGCTCTATAAGACAACCCTCATGTGAGGAACTATTATGTTTCATATAATTTTTAAGAAAATAGTTATAGTTAGATGAATAATGGCCAAAGTTGAATATTTCATTTGATATTTTTTATTTGTAAAAGATGGTATTTCATTACTGAGATTTATGACAATTAAAAGTCCATCAAACTAAAAAACTAACTGTTGAGTTGAGCAAGTTTGACCTTTAGCAGCTTTCAAATTTCTTGGTAAATGTTTTGTGTCTCCTGGAGTCTGTAAGGTTTTTTTTTTTTTTTTTTCCATTGAAACAGAGTCTCACTTTGTCACCCTTGGTAGAGTGCTGTTGCATCACAGCTCACGGCAACTCAAATTCCTGGGTTTACGCAATTCTCTTACCTCAGCCTCCCAAGTAGCTGGGATTACAGGAGCCTGCCACAATGCTTGGCTATTTTTTGTTGTGGTTGTCATTGTTGTTTAGCTGGCCTAGGCTGAGCTCCAACCCACCAGGCTCAGTGTATGTTGCTGGCACCATAACCACTGTGCTACAGGTGCTGAGCCTGGAGTCTGTAAGGTTTTTAAGGCCTTGAGGTATGAAACCTAGTTAGTGTAGAAGACTTAAGACCATATTTAACTCATTTGGCTATAAAAGATGTGAGACACTATGAAGTGTTTGTCAGTATTAGAGGTGAATCCCGTATTTGGAATAATCTTAAATGTGTTTAGAGAAATAAATCAGACATTTTGGGACATCAAGAGTCAGAAGATTATCAAAAGCATTCTGGCATTCTAATGCCACATTTGTTATTAAAACCGGTATTAAACAGCATTCGTGACTACTGCCAATGACTAGTTCTCATTGGTAGATGAGCCTTTTCAAAAGGTCAGACCTGATGTAGTCCCTGCCCAGCCATAGCTGTCTGCTTCTAAGTAGGTAGGGGTTTTGATCAATCAGATCAATCAGATCTCCAAGGCTGCAGTCAAGAGGAAAGCATTCCTCTATTCTTTAATAGCAACATTAAATAAAACATGTTGTATTTTATGTTTCAATTGTTGTAATATATCCACAGTATGTTCTGAGACAGAGCATACAATGTCATTGTTATATCAGTACATGAAATTAAAAGTAACAATTTTTGAATTTCATTTATTTATGCCAAAAAACTGAAAAAAAAAATCATTGTGGTGAACGTTAGGAACTTATTTAGGCCCATAAAAACAATTTTTTCCCCAAATCTACATCTGGCCATTTTACCCTTAGGAGTCCCACAATTAAATTAACTTAAATGGTCATCCAGATGGCTGACTTCTTCCACCTCCCCAAATCTATCTTTTAAAAGTATGAGCCTGTTGGAAATGGAGGAAACAAACACGCTTCCTAGACAAAGAAGAGTCTTTGGAGAAGGCCATGTAACTACAGCTCTCTCAGACTGGCGGTCCTGCAGAAGCTGCAGGTACACTTCTAAATTGCTTGGGCTGAAACTTTTGAACTAAGTCTCAACCTGAAAATCCTCATAAACTGGAGAACTCTTGAAATAAAGACTGTAAATTAGTTATATTCCTACTGTGAGCATAGACACCAAATAAGATCAGGCAAAGAGAGATGCATCACATTGGGGGAAAAAAATCACATTTTGTTCTGATCGTCTGTTACTTCTAAAAGAAGGAAACTCAAGAAAAATCAGGTAATTGTATTTTAGACATAGTTGTGTTTAACATTAATTTGAGCTTAATAAGAAGACTTAAAATATATGTCAAACTTCTTTCACCTACTAATTATTTTAGGATTATAAAACTTAGCCTTCCTAAATAGTATCTGAAATTAATAACTTGTCATCTGAAGTTTGGATATACATGGAAATGTGCCGAAGAAAAATTGGACCCAAAACTAAGGCAATTATACTAAATTAGATTAAAAAGATGGTTTAAATGTCACAATGCAGCTTTTCTGTAGTCTGAATATGATGATGTGACATCCATTGTGCTTGTCTTTTAATTTTGGTGTGATACAACAATAAAAATAATACCTGGTATGACATGTTAATACTGTCAATATAATTTTTAAATTTTAATATATAAAAACAAAAGTGCTCTGAATTCAAAGCTTTTCTGCCATTAATGGAAAGCATTTCTTCTCGGTTCTTACATAAAGACTAAAGATAGAAAAGAGGTAAAACTAATCCTGTGCATATTCTGTGAACTACGAATAGTGAGGAATTTATATTTCTGAAATATAAAAGGGAGGGCATCACATCAATTATACTCTGACAGTCTCCACTTATCCCAGTGTTGGTTTTAATGAATTGCCATTCGTGTTTGGGGGTTCCCGTTCTTTGTGATTTCGCTTGTTAAGCACCATGCTCACCCATTCCCAATTAGTGAGATGTGTCTTCCTTGGTAATAGGTGGCTACCACATCACAGCTTTCTAGTTTTCAGACTCAATTAAAAAAGTGATAGTGAGTCTTGGCTCAAAATCAAGGCTGTGACCTCTGCAACCATCACAGCCACTTTAATCTCCCACAGCTCTGTTCCTTGACAAATTCTCCGGACAGCATAATTACCCCTTCCCCTAACACTTCCAAATGCTTTGCACAGAATTCCCAGGGAACTCATCCCTGAGGTGCTGTGAATGTTTTAAGTTAGAAGGGAAAGTACACGTTTCTAAAAACAGAATATTAATGAATACAATTATGGTCCAATGTTGATTGCACACAGTTTAAAATCTTACGCATTATATGTTTTCTAAGTGAAAGTGAGTGAGCTTGCCACAAAATTAAGTCTGTGAGACTATTTCTAGGGTTATCTTTCAGCATGAAAGGCAAAGTTGTCTCTGGATCTTCTTCCAAAGCATGCACATACAAACACATACCAATACAAATCTATAAACAAGAAAAATAACCTTACTAGATGATGTACTACACACTGTTAGAAAAACAGTAATTACATTGCGTTTCTAAACCTTATACAATAAGGTTTTCAAATAACATTAATTATACGTGTTTCAAATAAACACTACACCTATTATTTTGAAAGAGCAGTCAAAGTTTCTTCAAGGTTTTTAGTGTAAATATGCCGAATTCGGGATTATTTAACCAAGTCTCTAATATCTACCTTAAAAAATATAGTTTTCTTAAAAATACTATTAAAAGTAACAAACTGTATTTGTTTAGCATAACTGCATGCCAAAATGTAATATAAACTATACATTTTATTGGCTGACAGAATATTGAGGTGAATGCGGAGTCTAGGTTCTATTTTCCTCTTTAACTGAAAACTACACGAACTGCAGAAGGAGAAAACATTCCATTTCTTTTCTAAGAGGGAGACATGATTAATGGAGTAGAGTTAGATGTACACAGCCAATAGTAACTGGACATTCTGGAACAAATTATAATTAGAATGGGAATATGCTGCTTTCACCTGAATCTGTCAATTTTTTTTTTTTTAAAGAAACAGGAGAACTAGGAAGAGGCATAGTGAAAATCTGAATCCATTTTGGATAATTTAAGATCATTTTTCACTTAATATTTTCACCTGCTACAATTACACGCTTTTTGTAATAAATGTAAAAATGAAAAACTTTTTCCCCCACAAATTATGTTCTTTTCTCCCTTGAAACAGTACTCACTGTTGCCGATAGAAGCCTGACTGATTGAAATGTGTTTTGTCCTGCCCAGGACAAACAACAGATGAAATTGAACTAAGCACCAGCTTTGGTCAGAGTAGGGTGAGGAACTCAGCTAATAGGCAGAGAGCCCCACCCAGCACCTCCGCCCCTTCCCCACCTCTCCCTTTCCCTCCTCTGTGCCCCAGGCAGGAGCAGAGGCCTCTCAGAAATCTTTCTGCCCTGCAGGTGTCTTACTTTGTGGAGCACTTTTTAAACCCAATAAAGGACTCTTCTTATGAAAATAAATGTCCTAGATTCTAAGTAAATGTTACAAATTAGCTGGGTGTTAAACATGGTTCTCCTTTTGCTTTAAGGAGTATTCAAAGTATTAGGACAAATTATCTAGAAAACTAGTAGAAAATGATATTGATTGCCTTAACCCATTCCTTCTCTTCTGTCCTTCCTATACTTCCTGGAGGAGGGGCGAGCATGACAGATTCCTAATGCCCACTATCCTCCTGACAAAAAACACTTCCAGAAGTCCTCCTTTTGCCTATACTGTAATTGTTAATCCATTTGGTTAATCCTTAGAGTTTATTACAGAAATAATCATTATCAAGAATCTTCAGGATCGAAGATCTACTAAACCTTAGATTTTAACATATTGTTTCTCAAATACTGAGACTCTGTACAACAAGACTGGCTGTCAGTGATGCTTTTATGACATTAAATTGATAATATAATTTAACAGGTCATAAACAATAGATTAATTCATTCCTACTTAAGCTTTGTTTTACTCAATCTTCTTGGTATTTTCATGCACTGGACTAATTTCTAGGTACACTAACACATAAAAGAGTTATAGACCTTAGCTTTACAAAATTTCCCTTCTTTAAAATAAAACATATTTTCTTCTTTAAAGAGGAAATATTTCTTTTTAAGCAAGCATTTAGACCACGTATCCTCAAACTACAGCCCGCGGGCCACATGCAGCCCACCTAGGACATTTATCTGGCCCGGGTGTTTTTGCCGCTGCTGCCTGTCCTGCTTAACAGCTGACTCGTCCTGGGGCCCACCATCCAGCCCTCCATTTTCCAACTGGTTTTACTTGGAAAATAATTTAAATTAAGTAAATTATTTAGGGAAAAACATATCCATAATAAATAAAGATAACACATATTTGAAGCCTTTCAGTAGGTAAATAATATTTAGCCAATCTTAACACAAAGAGGAGTTTCAATCATTTGATTTTGACCTTGGCAAGGGATAGTATTTGGTTACATAACTGAAGAAAAGTCATTACTATGTAGACTCAATCAGGAATTATCTAAATGCTTAGAACAGATATATTCATGACAGCCTTTAAAGCCAATATATTCTGAGACTGTCAGCACATAAAGTTAACATTCAACATCAGTGTAGACAAAATAATGTGTTGAAGCAATAGTAGAAAATGAATGTTTTCTTCACCTGCCTCATTTTTAACTATCATAAGAACCAGAAATGCTTGAGGAAGTGTTTTTTACCAGTACTTCCCAGGGAAATTATAAAGTTCAGTACTAAAAGTAGTAATGTCCAATCTTAGACACATACACGCATATTTAATGTACATATAGCTTATACATAAAGGGAGTTTGTTACCATCAGAGACATGAATCCATCCCATAGACTGTTTTGCTTCCTGAAATACAATTTACCCTTGTGACTACCAAAATGAGAGGCACACCACACATCTGTAGTGTTCCTGTAGCAGGTCAACCTCAGCCCTTTCAGGGTCTGCAAGCACATGCATTTAAATGGAACATCTGCATTGACGGGACCGACCTCAGCAACAGCCTGTTGCTCTAAATCATGTTTTTGCAGCTGCCTTATGCTAGACAGAGCATGAAAGACTTAGCTCTATGGCCTTTGCACACTCCGTTCTCCAATAACGGAGGCACAGGAAGAGCAAACAAGGAAATGCTGCCACTTTGAGAGCTTTGCACTGCTGCTTGGAAAGCTTTATTTACCAAAAGCTTATGAAAATAAAAAGCATTTAATTAGGGAATTTCATTTCAGTTATACTTCAAGAAATGCTTTTTCTATACTGCTTTTCACCTGTGCCAGGAATAAAAAGAAAAATATTAGTCGTTAAATAATGAATTTGCATTGCCTTAGCTACCAGCTTTGTGGTGCTCACTCCACCCACTTCTGAGGAGACAGAATACTTTTCTTGCCTAGCTAGTGCCTTCCCTTTACCATGTAGAATGGAGTGAAAATTAAGGAGAAGGATAGCAGAAGCCTGGAGTAGCAAAATTACCATAAATAGAGTAAAAAGAAAGGTAGGGGGTGAAAAAAAAGAGTCAATATATATGCAAAAAGTAACTACTGTGATCACACTTGTGGTGTTGAGTATAACAGGTATACAATATAGCTGTTATGTAAAGAAAATGAGACTTCTTGGCTTTTCACCAACATTGGAATCTGTGCAAAAGTAATTTGAAAGAAAAAACAATGGTCAAATTTGTAGGGAGATCTGAAAGAAAAGAGACTATGTCTGCACTGTGGTACCAAATGACAGCCCCAGTGAAGAGGAATGATTTGGGGAGAAAAGTCATTATCAGAGTTCATTCTGTTAAGGGCTTAGAAATCTTATAACTATTGTTTTCATCAGAAACAAGTGAATGTGTCTGTGTGTGGGTAAAGGAGTGGTGATAAGGGGCAGAGGGAATCTACAGAAGGGACAGGATAGTGAACAAGTGCAGAGGATGGCCTTGGTTTTCTTCATGGCAGGAGAAACATGGCAGCTGTGAGCTGGGGATGAGTTTGCAGTTAGTAAATGGGGACGTTAGTCTCAATTTCAGAGGTATTTACAGGGAGCACATCACAGAATGGACAAGTTGCATGCGGAAAATTGGTTGGGGAACTCTAAATATTCAACCAAAGAGCATAAATTAACAATATGATGTTTGCCTAATGTGTTCGTTAGCAAGAAATAAGAGACAGCAGAAGAGTGAGTTCTCACAGGCACAGGTGAGGAAAGGAAAGGGTACAAGGACATCTGTAATGATGACAACCCAGTGATTGAAACTGGAGAAGGGGGGAAGGCAACGGACATATAAACAGGAAACGTTGCACAGAAGCGTAGTTTGGATTCAGTCTGGCTTGGGATTGAGTTTCAACTCAGCTTCTTACCAGTTATTTTGTCCCAGGGAAAACACTTGTCCCTATTTTGTCTCAATTTCCTCATCTGTACAATGAAGGTAATAGTGCTGGCCTGATAGGACTTTGCAAAAATCGAGTTGAGTGATTAATATCAAATAGTCAAATGTTACATTTATTAATAAAAAAAGAAGTAAAGTTACAACAGAGGGCCTCAGAATGTAGCTGGTGACCTCTTCCCTGTCCTGCTGCGTTCCTTGCCTTCCTTTGTGGCACCCAGAGAGGCCCTCAGTCCAGATACCAGCACAGCCCTTCCACTCAGGCACGCTCCATCCTACCCGTTTTACTATTTCCCAGCTCTAAACTGTAGGCAATGTTTCCACGGAGGTCTTTGTGTGTCCCTGCTTTGCAGCAGGATGAAACTCCTCACCACAGTTCCTTTTCTTATAAAATTCTACCTGGTCTTATTTTTTTTTTTTTTTTGGAGTCAGATCCTCAAGCTATCCCACTGGGTAGAGTGCCATGGCATCACAGCTCACAGCAACCTCCAAGTCCTGAGCTCAAGTGAGTCTCCCTTCTCAGCCTCCCAAGTAGCTGGGACCACAGGCACCCGCCACAACGCCCGGCTATTTTTTGGTTGCAGCTGTCAATTGTTGTGTGGCGGCCCGTCCTGGTTTCGAACCTGCCACCTTAGATATATGTGGCTGGCACCTTAGCCACTTGAGCCACAGGCACTGAGCCTTCTACCTGGTCTTGATATTTAAACATATCAGCTCAAATACACAGTTCTTCACTACACTTACAACAATCTTTCTAATATCTGACTTTTCTAAAATCCTACAAAAAACTTTCCACTTGTAAGCCTGACCTGGCCCTTTCTATCAACCCCAACCTCTTTCTCTGGCACACTCCCAGTAGCTCTTCCAACAGTGAATACACTGAATTATTTAACATTCTTAGAAATCACCATATTTCACATGTCTGAGTATCTTTGCTGGAATCATTGTCCTCTTCCTCTCTCCCTGGTAAAGTCCTCAAGTCTTATATCAAACTTAAAATCGTCCCCCTCCCCTTGGAGTGAGCAATCATGCTGTGAGTGAGATGCCCCTGGAATGTGTCTCCTGTTATAACTCTTACCACACTGAGTTTTAATCATTGATTTTCTTCTTAGATTTAGACTCTACCAAACTACGAGAATCTTGGAGGTTTTTTCTTCTGCATGCATAGAACCTGCCATAAACAATGATAACAGCAGCTCTTACATCAAAGGCCTAGTAAAAATGCCTATAAGCAGCACAATTACCCCTGAGACATGTCTCTTTCTTCTTATTACCATTTCAGACGGGAAATCACGACACGAAGAGGTTAAGTAATTTGAGTCAGGTCACACACTTTCAAGGTGTAGCTCTAGGGGTTCCTTGATCTGCTTAATCCTCCTAAAAACTTGAATAACCTCCCAATTTTGAATCTTGTCACATAGTAGGTGTTTAATCCATATACGAACAATGAAGGAATGCATAGGGTTCCCTGGAGGAAGCGTGTGACGAAACTGTTCCTGATACTCGCTTATCATTGGCACGACTAGGGGACCATCCTCTTCAGCAAATTTTCTAATCTCTGTTTTCTGTAGAATAAGCTCTAAAACCACACCTCAGCAGAGAGCTTGCACTCATTCATTTCGATATTGATTGAGTTCCATGTAAACCCTTCTTGCAACTCTCTTTAAACCTAATAGAATATAGCTTTAAAGGAGATTGTGGAATCTCAGGAATGGGCCAGGCAGCTGCTTCTGCCTCAGTTACCAAGCTCCTTCCAAGAACTGGGGAAAGCATTAATACTTGGAGAGAAATGCGTGCAAACAGAAACATTAGTTTCCTCCCTTTATCCTTTTCTCTCACCTTATCAACCAGCACAAAAGTTCACCCAATTTTCCCAACATCTCTTGCTTCTGCCACGACTGGCACTCCACCAGTGGGAAGTGGGACAAAACAAGAAGGGCCCTTAGAGAAGAATAAAGGCTGCAGAGGATCAGCGGGAACAAGGTCGAGACTGTGTCTGCAGCACGAGGCAACAAAAGCTGCTTAAAAACACAACCCACCTCTGACATCAGGGCTGGAGTGTTGCCCTACCAAGTATTTAAGATAGATGCTGGTACCGAAACTATTTCCAGAGATAGGAGGGAAGTGATGGAGTCCATTTAAAGACACAGCCATGTAAAGATAATTTTAAGCTATACTGAGGGCTTGCTTGTTGAACCCAGCAAATGGGCCAAGTGGAAATTCCTTATTACTGGTCAGTTGCAGATACTTGCCCTAGAGAATATGCTGGAATGTTGTCAGCACTGCTGGCGGCTCCCAGTAGCCATCTGCCTTGCTCTGTTTGGGGCTCTACAATACGGGGCATTAGGTTGTGGGGTGAAGGGGGATGTCAGCCACACCTTTGCTCCCTTTTCTGCAGTGAGCCTGTAAACTGATTGTTTTCTTTGCAGTTAACGGGGGCTTTGGTCCCTGTTCTGGGAAGTACCTGGGCCTTTTAAGATTTTCTGGATTCTGTGTACAGATGCACAAAATGTTAATGGCAGTTTTAGAGAGAGCCCTGTGGCAGTTCTTGCCAATGGCCATTTTCTTTTCAAATCCTGCCTTTGGTGTCTTAGAGACAAGCTTCTACCACGATGTACAGAAAGCAGAGAAAGAACACTTTTACCAATACGGATGGGCAACATTTAGGTTCAAGCTGGAAAAATCTGAGAGAAAATTAAAGTGCTATTCTATTCCAAGTTTGCAAATTTATAACAATGAACATATGAAAATTGTACAAAGGATGACCTAAAAATTGCAGTATTTTCATTAGCAGGGTATTAGAAAGTAAACCATTCTTTCCGGAGTTTTAAGTTTTGTTTTGTTGTGTTTTAATCCTGAAGAAAATAACACAGGTTTAAAGATGAATACAGACAAAAGTGGGCTGGTCTAGCTGCTATAACCATATACCATAGACTAGATGGGCTAAACAACAGAAATTTATTTCTCACAGTCATGAAGGCTAGGAAGTTCAAGATAAAGATATCAGCAAATTTGGATCTTAGGGAGCGTTCTCTTCCCAGCTTGCAAACAAACCACCTCATCAAGGGGTCAAGGGGTGTAAAGAGAAAGTGAGCTCTCCCCGTTATTTGTTATAATGACATTCATCCTATCAGGACTCCATGCTTATGACCTAATGTAACCTTAAGTATTTCCTTACTCCAAATAGAGTCACATTGGGGACTTAGGGATTTAACTTACGAATTGTGGGGACACAATTCTGTCTTGTTTCAGTCCATCTAAGGGAGTGTTGCTATGAGGGTCCCCAGAGCAGGGACAAAAATTTGACAGGTACATTTTATTGTCAAGATTATTCTCTATGTATTGTCTATACTTATAGTAAAATATTTATACAGCAACATCATGAAGATGTACTACTTCTTTATAATGTGTCATACAGATGTATCATACAGGTATCTTATGTGTGATTATGGAGAAACTATAAATCAGGCTTCTCCTTTCAATGCTACCGTAAACAATTTTATTTAGATTCTTCATTTACATCTTTTTGAATTCCTTCTTTTTCCATCTTATTATTTGTTTCTATGTTCCTTTCTGACATGGTGTAGTTTTATTTCTGACATCTCATCTTTGTGTTTGTCTTTAGAATGCTGCCCTTAGTTAAAGGAGCTGCTTCACCGACATAGCAGGGAAGCAGATGTGCCTGAGAATTTATCCCATCAGGTAGACATTGGCTGGTATTTGACAGGTACAAGAATATAAAAGCCCAGGTCCCTTGCCTCAAACAGGATAACTCTTGGGATTCATTTGCCATCTGATATTCTATGGAATCATGCTAAAGCTAACCGCAATGGGACTTGGCTGAAATCATGTCCTTATCTGTCTTTCTCTTCCTTTCTTTCTTTCTCTGATGGCCCCAACTTTTGCTGATCCGGATCTCTCCTAGGATCATTTCCTTAATGAATCGATTAAAAAGATATTTACTCAGGGTCTTCTAGGGGAGCATGCTACCTAAGCCAACAAGTGAGATAACGTCTCTGGCATTCTCAAGAAGATGGAGGGAGAAGCCCAGGGTAAGCTAAATGTTACCATTATCTAGTAGGATATCCGGCTAGCTGTCTTTCTCTTATTTATTCAATACTTTATCCTTCATTTGTTGCTTTATTGTCTCATCAGTACTTTTATCCCAGTATACTTTGCTCAGTCTGCCTAAGAAGCAAGGCCTCACTTACTTTCCCACTTTCCTAATAATTCTATTACCCTTATAAACTGCTAAGCATAATTCTCAAGATTGATGGAAATAAAGTTGAGAGGTGGGGAACCATAAAGCTATAGTGTTTAGCCGACTGCTGACAGAGACTTGCACAGCACAGGCTGATACCAACACCCGTGTAAAAGGGCACAAGTCCAAGGAAGGAGACAGGGAGTTGGCCGATGACAGTGGCAGAAAGCCCTGCAGAGAGAACACCAGAGAAAATGCGCTTCCGAGATGCCTATTCAGCGCCACACACACTCTGTGCTCAGCGATGATTCTGCCTTTTTAAATCACAATGAGTGGTGTTAAGGAGGAAGAGGTCTGCCTTGAATCTTCTGGAACTTGATGGTGATGAGTTAAAGACAAAACGGTTTCAATTCATGTTTTGTCACAGGTAAGAGAGACCTAACTTTTAGTTAAGTCAAGAAGTTTTCAGAAGAAGGGTCAGGGAATGAGTGAGAAATCAGAGGGGTGGTGTCTTTTTAATTGTAACAAATTCCATTATGAACAAATAATCCTATATCTCAATGTCACCGGCCATGGAAGCTTCATTCAAGATGGTGACGAAACAACTCTTTTCTGTTAGATTTCCTGCTGGCTCTCTTGTCATTATCTCTATTCTCTCTCAGGGATATTTGCCCCCTGTAGCTACTCACCCTTCTTGGATTCTGTCTCCTCTCGCTTTCCTGATTTTTTTCTTCTGTATTCTTCTCCATCTCTGGCCATCGCTGTGTCTCCTAAGCAGACTTTCCTTCTTGCTCAGTTTTTCCATAAACAGTAATATTGTCAAGGCCTTTCCCAGTCTGTGTAGTTTTGTTTTATGTCCACACATGACATCTATGTTTTCATATGAATCTTATAAAATTACAAGGAATAATATTAATGTATTTTTCTTAAGATTAAATAATGCATTATCGAGTAGCAGCCGTGCCAGGTCCTGGAGTGGAGGTGCTCCTGGCAGTGTCGCTTCTCAAGCAGTGGCAGTTTTCACTACAATGCCAGGACGAGTCCGGCTGGCGTTCATCCCTGGAGATCTCTCTCATCTCTCTCACCTTTGGGAAATGGGGCTGACGCGACTGAGTCCGCGGGGGAGAGAGAAAAGGAGCAGTTCCCTAAACTCTTTATTGGTGGTTTAAGCTTCAGAACCACAGAAGAAAGCTTGAACTACTATGAGCAACGGGCAAACTTACAGACTGTGTGGCAATGAGATCCTGCAAACAAAAGATCAAGAGGGTTTGGTTTGGATGCTGCCATGGCTGCAGGACCTCAGTCAATCGAGGGAAAGTGGCTGAGCCAAAATGTGCTGTAGCCAGAGAGGAGTCTGGAAAACCAGAGGCTCATGTAACTATGAAGAAACTGTGTGTTGGGGAAATTAAAGAAGATACTGAGGAGCATCACTTTAGAGATTGCTTTGAGGAGTATGGAGATAATTAGAAATAGGTAGTTTAATTGACATGTTACTGATAGGCAGTCTGGTAAGAAAAGAGGCTTTGGTTTTGTTACTTATGATGACCATGATCCTGTGGATAAAACTGTATTGCAGAAATACTACACCATCAATGGCCATGATACAGAAGTAAGAAAGCTTTGTCTAGGCAAGAAATGCAGGGAGTTCGGAGTTCTAGGAGTGGAAGAGGAGGCAGCTTTGGTTTTGGAGAGTCACATGGTGGTGGTGAAAATTTTGGACCAGGACTAGGAAGTAACTTTAGAGGAGGATCTGATGGATATGGAAGTGGGCATGGATTGGGGGATGGCTGTAATGGGTACAGAGGAGGACCTGGAGGTGGCAATTTTGGAGGTAGCCCTGGTTATGGAGGAGGGAGAGGAAGACATGGTGGTGGGGGACCTGGATATGACAACCAGGGTGGGGGCTACAGAGGTGGTTATGACAACTATGGAGGAAGAAATTATGGACGTGGAAGTTACTATGATTTTGGAAATTATAATCAGCAACCTTCTAAGGAGAAGAGTGAATGAAGAGTGGAATCTTTTGTGGTAGCAGGAACATGGGGGGACCATATGGTGGAGGAAACTACAGTCCAGGAGGTAGTGGAGGAAGTGGGGGTTATGGTGGGAGTTGCAATATTGAGCACTCCTTCCAATTTGTATAAATAGGGGAGGATGAGAGCCCACAGATCACAGCACAGCTTCAGGGTAGTGAAGGAACACTGTTAAGGAAACTCTGATCTCAGTCGTGCATAAATATGCAGTGATACGGCAGAAGACACCAGAGCAGATGCCGGGAGCCAGTTTGTGAATGGATTGGAGTGTTTAATAACATTACCTTACTGTGGAAGAAGGATTATAAAAAAAATGCCTTTGAGACAGTTTCTTAGCTTTGTAATTTTTTTTTCTAGTGGTCTTTGGAAGAGTGTAGAAGCATTGCTTCTTTGATAATGTGGAATTTGTAAGTTTCAGGTGACATGTGAAACCTTTAAGATTCTTCTCAAAGGTTTGAAAAGCTATTAGCCAGGATCATGGTGTAATAAGACATAACATTTTCCTTTAAAAAAATTTAGGTGCGTGGTAGAGTTAAGAAGCTGTTGTACATTTATGATTTAATAAAATAATTCTAAAGGAAAAAAGATTAAATAATGCATTATCAAGTCGAGCACAGTTTTGCCTTTGTATTCCAATTGTCTGAGACAAAAATTAACTACTTTTAATAAATAAATAATGTATACAATCAAAAATTAGTTCACATTGTCTTTTCTAAAATGCATGAAAAATGCATCAAATCATTTAAAAATCTCATAAAAGAGAAACATTTTTCTTAAAAGTTTGCTTTATGTATTCATTTTAATAATATTTAATAATTCATGAACAATATAAACCAACAAAACTATCTTAGTACAAATATAATACTACTTTGAGCAAAAATTATGTTTTGATTTATACTTAGCTAAGCTTGTCTTATAGGGCTTGTAAAAGTAGTCTTCTTTCCCCCTTAACAATGAAGTCGTATTAATGGATATGAAAATCCCCATTATTGCTAATATTCTGATGTACATTAGAGGAAAGTATATTTTCAATTCTTCTACTATAGAAAAATAAAGTGAATTTTTTTAAACGGCAAAATAAGAAGGGAAAATCTATTTCTAGAAAACCCAGACCCAAAATTTTGAAAGCTGAGAAATTTCTGATATCTCTTGGAGCACTTAGTCAAAGGAAAAAAAATTCTAAATTGTTTCATTACTCACTAAGTTAGCAATTCTAGGAATTCAGAGAGCACATTTGTGCAGAAGAAACATTCCTAGAAGCAGGTGGTGTGTTTCATGAATTTAACCAGTCATCATACACGGTATAGAATTGTGAGCTCTTGGGTGATTCAGTTGTGACATTTTTAAAACTTGGCTTTGAACAAAGTTATACACAATATTATTATTTTCCTTCTTTTCATTCTTGGATTTAATATTCTCTTTATCTCTCTTTTAAAATTTTTTAATCGACATATTTTTCTATGTATATATTATGAATTCATCCCCAACTCTCCACTACTTGTCTAAATACCCTCTCGATATTTTTGGATGCATCAGCTAGTCCACCAGTTTCACTGTCCTGAAGAATGTCTCCCGGAGCCTCTGCCCAGGAACATCATGGTGTGACCTCCCGCTGTCTGTGCAGTTCTCCTCCTGAGAGCTCCCATCACTCTCATTCTGGAAATTCTTTTTACTCCTTCCTGACCTACATCTTTTCTTCCTAGGTCTCTTTCTTGGTTAACTGTTCTGTTTTGGTGAAGTACCTAATCTAACCGATTTCTAAGAAATTGTGCATCAAGTTCAACTATTTGAGAAATTGCAAGTCTAAATGGTATTTATTCAATCCTCAAAGTTAATCGACTCTTGCATCAGAGAAAAGGCTGTCTAATAAGAGAAAATCCTGTCTAATTTCTTAGGGAAATAGAATCATTTCCGTAAGAAATTAGACAGCATTTTCTGTTGCCTTCTGGATTCTAGGGTCAAAACTATAAAGTAGAAAGCAATTCTACTTTATCCCCCAAAAGCATATATCCCCCAAAAGCATATAACCTGTTTATTGTTTCTGAAACCCCACAAAGCCTTCTATTTTTCCCTGGTTTTCTAAAATGTTATGATGACCTATTTTGGTATGAATATGTTTTCATCCATTGTACTGAGTGCTCTCAATTTGGAAATAAATCTCTTTACGTACTAAAACACTTTTTTCAATGGCTTGACTGAGGCCTTCTCTCACTCGCGTACTCTCTTGTCTTTAGGCCATGCCTAATTTTTTAAGTTCTGGGTTGGCCTTAAATTTTCTTATTTTCTCACATTTTTTCCTATCACATTCCTCTTTTTCCCTGCTTCCATAACACTTCCTTAACTGTAATTTTTAAAATTTCTGTTGTGATTTTTCTTCCTCTTCTCATATTTTTAAATTCAAAGAGCTTTTTAAACGTTCTGTTCTGTTTTAAAATAGCAATTTGATCTTGTCTCATGAATGCAATATCTTCTTTGATCTTTATGAAGATCTTTTCTTTCTTCCAGAATAATTTTTCTTTTCTCCAAGTTCTTCTATAAAGTTGTATCTATTTAATTAATTTGTATATCTGAGACAGAGTCAGGCTCTGTCACCCAGGCTAGAGTGTCATGAAACCAGCCTGGCTCACAGCAACGTCAAATTACTGGGCTTAAGCAATTCTCCTGACTTTTTTTTTTTTTTTTTTTTGAGTAGCTGGGACTACAGGCCTGCACCATAATTCCCAGATAATTTATCTATCTTTAGTTGAGACTCGTGTTTAGGCTGGTCTTAAACTCCTGAGCTCAAGGGGTTCTCCTGCCTCAGCCTAGAGTGCTAACATTATAGGCATGAGGCATCACACCTGGCCTATTTTTATTTTTTTTTTCCATATCCCATTTGAGAAACTTCTTTCAGTTGTCTATTGATTGTGGGTCATATGCTTATGTTTAGTTTTTAAGAGGGGGCTTAACAATGGAAGCTGCAAGCCAATGGATAGGGCTTGTCCACTGTGAGCTTTGCTATAGAGATAGTGGGTAGGGCTTTTATTTTAATTCTTCTTCTTTTTTTTTTTTTTTTGACAAATCCCAGCACCCAACATCACTATATTTTTTTGAGACTTGTCAAATTTTTCTGAGAAAAATATTTCAATTGTGTTCCTGGAGAGTGTCTAGCACTCAGAATCCTTAGGAGAAGGCTAGATGGTTCTCAATCACTGGAACTGGCATAAACTCAATGTTAAAGACTATGCATTTCTTTCCAACTTCACGTTCAGAGAGATTATGTTAATAATTTAAAATTGGGTATGGGAGTAGTATTTATACTGTAGACATCAGCGAATACTATAAATCAAGGCTCTTTCTCCCCGGAGAGCAGGCCGCTAACCATATATGAGAACACTGCTTGTTTCCATATTTAATATTTAATCTTTCACTTGATGCCATAGCTTTCAGTCCAGTCCTTCAGTGCAAAAATACTCTGTTTATCCTACTCCAGATATAAAACTCTCATTCTTTTTAGACATAGGGGAGAAGTGGTGGAGTTACACTGGGTGAGGTAGAGCTGAGAATTGCTTGTTAAACAGGCTTCTAAATAAAGTTCAGAAGGAGACTTTTACCACCAACAGCATAGGAGCTTAATGCTTATAATTCCTGAAGTTCTGGAGATGATTCTGTGAATGAATCAGTTTGTTTTGTTTTGTTTTGTTTTTTCTTGATTTCTACCTCTGTGGGCATAAGATTTAGCCCTCTTGGTCTGTCAAATCCATTACACACATCCTTGTGCAATACACTTTTAAGTAAGTTGCTATTATTTTTCTGCGTTTTTGTCTAGTGGTTTGTGCTTTCTAAATTCTTTAATGTTGTTTTGGGAGAATTTGGGAAATACAAAAACAAACACATATGTGTTATTAACTATCTTTATTGAACTGGGTTAAACTACGGCAGGGTCTGTGTAGCTTCATGTCACTGCATCCTGTGGATTAGCTCTGGCTATCTCCATGCCTTGAGGGAGGTCAATTTTTATCCCCCCCAAAATATATATTCAAGTCCTAACTGCAAGCATTGGGAATGTGATCTTCTTTAGAAATAGGGTCTTTGTAGGTAGAATCAAAGTAAGATGAGGTCGTACTGGATTAGGGTAAACTTATGTACAACCACTAGAATCCTTGTAAGGGAAGGGAAATGTGGACATAAAGACACAAGAAAGAAGACCAGGTCACGATGGTAGCAAAGGACAGAGCAATGTGGACAGCAGCCACCATATGGTAGGAAGTGGCAGAAAGCTGCCTTCCCATGATCATTCAACATAGCTCTAGGGACACACTAATTTTGTACTTCTAGCCTCAAAAACCATGAAAGAATCAATCTGTTGTTTTAATCCACTGTGTATTTTGTTAAGGCAGCTGTAGGAAACCAATATCACCACCAGTAATCAACTCCAAGGCATTGCTCTTTCCCAGGAGTAGGTGGGCAAATGGGGAGAAAGGAGACCAGGCACTCGGTCCTATGATAACCCTTTAATCATTAAGCACTGATTTAATTAAAAGCATGATGTTTAAGTCTCTGCTTCTGCCTACATCTGCCCAATTATCTTAGCTATTCAATTATATATGACCACATTCTACTACAAAGGTCTCAGGTATACATGCTCTAATATATTTGTACTTAAACATTGGAAGCTCCGGGCAATACTGATATCATATCAGCATCTTGGTTTAAGTATTTAACTTTTTTTTTTTTTTGGTTGCAGTTGGGCTGGGGTAGGGTTCAAACCTGCCACCCTTGGTATATGGGGCTGGCAGCCTACCCACTGAGACATAGGCACCTGCAAGTATTCAATTTTTTATATTGTGAAAGCTTAATCACATTTGGTAGTACAGATCAATAATTTAAAAGATTTCTTGAGCTAAGTTAGCATTTTCATTATAAATTTTTCTCAGAATCAGATATATCATAAATATTTATTTATAGAAGACTTCTAATGAGTTAATATTTTTTGCCTTTGGTCACTAGTAATTGTGAGGGAAAATTATGCCATTTGAGGCAAATCATATGAAACATTTACATAGCGATTACATCTCAACCTAAGTTTTCTGCCTAAAGGAATTGAGTGTTTTAAAACATGAGAAGTTATGAACAAAGAAAAAGAATAACTTAGGAGGAGGCAAAAGAGCTTTAAAGCAAAACAATTTATCATCAATACCTATGCACACAAGGAAAATGACTCCCAATGTTTAATTACTGAACTTATATACTCATGGATAGTTTCTAATCAGAATTCTTACCATAATGCACCTTTTGGTAAAATTGATCTGTGGCAAATAGTCTTAAGCATTTCTAACTTGGGGAACTCAAAACTTGAAAATAAATATTGAAAGAGAAAGAAAAACCTTAACTATCAGACAGGACAAGTACTGTACTCTCTCTCTCTCTATATATATATATGTGTGTATGTGTGTGTGAGATGAAATATATAAAATGTATATAGTCTTTGAAATTAGAGTACCAACACAATATTATCCAGGACTGAATAGGAGTTGGACTGACTACATGAACTACTTAAGACTGGTTGGAATGTACCACAAATGGGTCCATGTAAATGGCTAAAGTAGAAAACTAACTGTACATTGTTAGGTATTATTATAAAAATCACAAAGCTTGACATAGATAAATAATATTGCCAAACTTCCTATATATCATCAATTCACTATTCATTTTCATATTAAATCATTAGTCAATTATCTACACAAGCAAGAAAAGATGAGTAAAATCTAAGAATTCATTATAAAAGCTACTCCTATCCAAATCTTTACTAGTTTCAACAATGTAACTACATTTGTAAATTATGACTGATAAAATAAAATGTACTTAACATGATAAGGTTCTCAGGTTTATAATGAAAGCATTAAAATATAAGTTCAGAAAGGCAGTATAAAGACAAAAAAGCATACAATAATATTTAAATAAAAGTAAAATGATTTATTAGTTTTCTCTCTCTTCTTCAGATAGTCATCAGATTTTTTATGAACTATTCAATAAAGGGTTTAAATATGTGAAAAATATGCTCAAGTGGAGAAGTAAATACTTTTTTAGATAATAAAAGCATTAGGTCTTTACAAAAATCTTCCAGACAAGGTCTGAGATTAAAAGATTATTCAAGCTGCCTGCCCTTGGTAAGGGTTATCATTCTGGTAGAGTATTTGAAATCACTCACATAGTGATCATTGGAATGTAACATGAGTGTTTTAAATAGTAACCAAGGAATTTTATAACTGCCAGGAGAAGAAGCTCTTCAGATGACTAGAAAATTACATCCTTGATAAAAGGGAAGAAAGGCTGTTTCTCTCCTACCATAGAGCACAGTAAGTTGGCATGCTCTTTACAGATACCATTGTGCCTAAATGTATAGTCTAGTGATTTTGTAGATAGATTTGCTTACCCATGACCTTGCTTCTCTGCTAAGAGTGCTTCAGAAAGACATCAAGCAAGGTGTAGAATAGTTAATAGGTGTTCCTGTGTATTCTTGGTAATTAGTAGAAATTGGAGCTGTCAAAAACTAACACGTGTTTCATACCATCCATATAAGAGCATACGACAAGGAGATTTAAATCTTATTAGGACTAGATCCTGTCTTCAAAACTTTCACAAATATTTTGTGAACCCAGGTGGTTATACATACAAAGGGCTTTTAATCCTAAAATAGGCCCTGGTTAGGTAGGCGGCTATACTGTAATTCCAGGTGATCAGACCATTCAATACTGAACTTTTGAGAGTATATCCAGAATCTACTGTTACCTGGAAAAGGTCAGGGAAAAACTAATCACTCTAATTGAGACAAAGTGATCGCAATACATGAACTTAAATGCTAAGCTGAGGGCTAGGTGCCTGTACCTCAACCGCTAGGGCACTGGCCATATGCACTGGGACTGGCAGGTTCCAACTCAGTCTGGGTTTGCCAAATAACAATAACAACTGCAACAAAAAAAATAGCTGGGCACTGTGGCGGGCACCTCCCAGCTACTTGGAAGGCTGAGGCAAGAGAATTGCTTAAGCCCAAGAATTTAAGGTTGCTGTGAGTGGTGACATTACAGCACTCTACCAAGGGTGGCGTAGTGAGACTTCGTCTCAAAAAAAAAAAAAAAATGCTAAGCAGAGATAGTAAAGCAAAAATCAAGTATTAGGATTCTCTCAATAATGGCAACTCAACTGTAATTAAACCAAACATTTAAAAGAGGAAAATCTGGGGATTCATATGCTGGTGCTCTCTCTCACCCTCTCTTTTATATCTGATTGTATGTATTTTTTCCATCTGTAGTAAGATTCACTCAATATGTTGGAGAAGAACAGCTGACAGCAGGATTCTATCTAGACAGACCCCTTGCCACCCAAAGGTCATCAAAAGCTACATGTCCACCTCCATTTCAGAGAATTAAGGGTTTTACAGCCATCTTTCGAATCTCCGAGTCCCATGGTAGTGGCTCACCTTTCTTGCTTGGTGTCCCCTTTACTTTCAGCTCCACACCTTAACAAACTTGACCCCTAGGATCATTCTTTCTTTGCTTCCATTCCAGTGATGGGCACTGTGATATGGACAGTGAACAGCCTCCTCTGGGAGTAAAGGAATTTATTCCCAGTTGTTGAGAGTCCTGCCAACAGAGCTCAGCTGTCAAGGTTTTCAGGGAATGTCTCAGCTGAAGACAGAAAGTCACTTTGCCCAAGGTTGAGCTTTTTCTCAGGGGGCCACATCTTAGACCTGATCCATGGTGGGGTTAAAAGCCCTGATGCGGGTCAACTCCAAAGAATCATCCCAGCTTAAGAGCTTGCTCTGCCCGGAGGCCATGGCTGAGACTGCACCTCCAGCCTTTCTCACTGCCTAATCTCGGTTTCTGCCCTTTCCCTGTCATGTATCTCCTCCAGTCAGCACGCTCTAATAAACTTCCTCCCCGCTAACCTCTCTGTCAAACTGCACTTGCTGGGGGAGCCAGAATGTAATGTTCTCCAATAATAGTTTCTGGTTATTTTAGTGACTTTAATTTTTAAAGTATTGCTTTTTCACTTTTCTCAATCACTATAGTTTAAGCCTACTTGTCCTTCCAGCATATTTTTCTTTTAATTCTCCCTAACAAGTGACCAAGAAAAGCATGCCCAGTAAGCATGCTTAGTAATTTTTATCACTGTAAATGAAAATGTTTATTTATTAAATACTTTACATTTTTATTTTTGGATAGATGTTTTTAGTATTTCTAAGTCCTGTATTCTTTAAAAAAGTGCTTGGGTTATATCTTCCACAGAAACTATTGCTACTTCAATATGAAACTGAAGAACTTTATTTAAAGGTTATTTTTTAGTTTAAGAGGTGAAATATTCTCACATTAATTTAACTCTTTTGCTCTTTTCAATTTTCAAAAATCACCAAATTAAATTACTCATAACTATTCAAATTATGCATGCATTAGAACAAAAGAATATATTTGTTAGTAGAAAGACAGTATTCAAGAAACACATTATAAATGTTTCTAGTCCCAGCAGTTTTTTATCTATGAGGCTTAGGCTTATAATTGAAATTCTGAGCTCTAACTTTTACTATAACATCAGCAATCTGCTTTATCTAAATTATAGTGTCTTATGAGGATTCAAAATTAGGTAAGATAAAAAACAGTGAAAACTAGAGAATATAAACATACTATTAACAATTTCAGTGAAAAGAGGATGACACGTTACACAATGGATTGTTATGCAAAAGTGAATCATCCAGTCTGCTAAACATTATTTTTAATAATTGCATCTAGACGTAGATTCAACCTTAATGACTGTGGGGGTGTACTGACTCAGATCTGTGCCTTTATTTCACTGATACATTTTTGTTTACATGGCATCAAATAGGAAATTGATTTATTGGGTGCCTCCTGTGGCTCAAAAGGGAAGGGCACTGGTCCCATATGCCAGAGGTGGTGGGTTCAAACCCAGCCCCGGCCAAAAAAAAAAAAAAAAAAAGGAAATTGATTTATCTAGGTCAATACACTTTGCCATTTCACTGATACAATGCACACAATCACTCACTACACACTAATTGCTCTGCCTTTTACTTCACTCCCAAACTCTAAAATAGACACTACACACAATACCTACTGGCTAAATAAGTCATTTAGGAATCTTACAGTGGAACGTTGCATAGCCATTAAGAAGCATAAGTAAGTTAGATTTGTTTGCATGAAACAATTTCCAAGATTCTTTCTTTTTAAAACAAAATTTAAAGTTCTAGATCAGGAGTGAGTAAACTGCAGCCTTAAGTCCACACATGACCTTCTAGGTCCTTAAATATGGTCTTTTGACTGAATCCAAATTTTACAGACAATTTATTTTATTCTTGTTAGTATAGTTTTTTCACCTTCTATGTAATTATTTTTAAAATGAATGTAGTTAAAGTACCAAACAATGAAAGTTTCAACAAAATAATCTTCCTAGATTAACCAGCACAATTAGTACATTAGTAAGACATAAGGGCTAAATTCACAGCTGCTGCACTTATGATTTAGTTCTAACTTCCCCTGCCTAACTGGCACCACTACCTGCGAAGGCTGGTTGGTGACAGTTTTTGAGGGTTAAGTATTACAATCTGTTATCAGCCTCTGGCAGTGTGCTTCTGTTTGAAGTGTAGAGTTGCACAGCTCAACAATATTTTTTTAATGCTGTCTGCTGAGCAGCTCATCAAGTCAAAGAAAACAAAGACAATATTGAAGTAAGGAAACAGATTTTTTATAGAGGATTGAAAATTGCAATATTACTTTGTTTCTGCTAAAGATAAGATGATTTCCTTCCTTTGTGAGATTGCAATTCACCATTAAAGAAATTCAATGCTCAGCAGCATAATAACACGCATCAGAACCACAGATATTTTTAATTACATGGAGAGGAGTGAAGGTTGTATTATAGAAATTAGTGAAGGTTGTATTATAGAAATTAAAAGATGAAAAGCAAAAGCAACACAATTCTTTCAAGCAACAATAAGACCTGGTAATTCTACTAAAGTACTGATAAGATAGCTTATACACTCAAAAAAATGAGAAGCCATGCAGTGATACAGAAATTGAGAAAGAATGCATTGTTGAAGCTGTAGGATGCTTAAACCCCAAATAACATTTCAAAGTACAAACAATGGCCTCCTTCAAAGAGAACCATAATTGATCAGCAGCATGACTTAGGCCTCAACTTAACAGAATACTTCAAAAGGAAAATACATATTATTCAATTGCTTTGGATAAATCAGCTGATACTACTTACTCAGCATGGGTGTTACACTTCATTTGGGTCATAACAGAAGATTTTCTTTGTAGAAAGAGTTACCTGTTTTGGCCACTCTTACAAACAGAATACAGGGAATAGATAGCTTCAACAACTTTCATGATACACGTCACAAAGTTGGACTGAATTTTATAAATTTAGTGAGTGTATATACCGATGGTGCACCTTCCATGGCAGGAACACATGAAGGGTTTATTGCACAGATAAAAAAATGTATCAGCGGAACCAAATGCTCTCATTTCCTTTCATTGTGTCTTGCATCAGAAAAATCTCAGTGTTAAAGCTACCATTTGAAATGACACTTTGCAATGATTTATATGTACTGGTAATTACATTCTTGCAAATGTAATAAGGGATTGTCAGTTTTATAACATGCTAAAGCTGAACCATGAAGTTTGGTGCAGTTTCATCACATCATTTTAGTGTTTTGGCTGTCTCAGGGACACGTTAGCCAAAATTCTGTAAGAGCAGATAGTTAAATTTTATGAACAGAATCAGCAATGTAAATTATTAAAATATGATTTCTATAGGACTCTATGTAAATTCATAGTCATATTTTTATAAATATAAATTTTCATAAATTCATATTCGCACAGC
This sequence comes from Galagoides demidoff, assembly GCA_963574575.1. Taxonomy (NCBI): domain Eukaryota; kingdom Metazoa; phylum Chordata; class Mammalia; order Primates; family Galagidae; genus Galagoides; species Galagoides demidoff. The sequence goes on along the minus strand of CAUYQV010019105.1, from coordinate 24,956 downwards.
ATTTCTATGTGATATCATGTCAAATCAAAATGACTTGAATATTTGTTCGCAAGGTAAAAACTACGTCTGTACATGAATATAGCATGGCAAAAATTCAAGCATTTTGAAAAAAGCTGTCTTCAAAACACCACTTCTTTAAAAGGAAATTTCAGATATACATTTTCCCCACTTAGCAAAGGTCACTGAACAGCAGGATGATACCTTATATGTGAATCATACACAGATTACACAGCAGTTGTAGATCTATTAATTGCAGAATACAGTGAAAGATTTACTGACTTTGAGAATCATGACATTACACTCAAATTAGCACTTCAGCCTCACGTAGTTATCACCAAGGCACCAAAAGGAATTGATTGAGCTGTTAGTAGATGACTTGTTAAAAGTCATTGTTTGATGCTAAGAATGATCCAACTGAAATATGGAATAATGCAGTAATACACCTGAAAAATGCTGTTTTGCTTTTTAACTTATTGGTTCAAATCTACATTCTCCTACCTAATCCAAATCAAGACCCCCATAAATCACAGATAACTGATACCCAACCAGAGGATCAACTGAAACTGTGGACCTCCATACTGAATATTTAAATATTTTCCAACAAAAACCAAAGACAACAAAGTCAGTAAGAGGTTAACTTTTAAATTTAAAAGTCAAATATTGACTTTATTGTTGTCAATTATTAAGTACATAGTAGTTAGATTTTTATGAAATAATGTACATTTTTAAGTATATCTAATTTAAATTCTTAAATGTAGCTTTATTTTATTAGGGTTAAATTAATGTGGCCTTCTAACATGAAACAATTCCCCCACCCCTGTTCTAGATAGTATACATGAATCCAGTGTGTTTTGTGGAAATATATCTTTTAAACATAAAAATCACACACACACATCTACAAATACAGATGTTTTTCTCTGTAATTTCCACGGATTTTTTTAAAGAAAGGAAATATAGTATTTGCAATTACTAGAAAAGTTTTCTCTTGGCACACATTATTAGTAAAATGTTTATAAAATAAAATCAACATACCCCAATATCTATTTAATATAACAATTTGTATAATTAAGAAGCTCAGGATTTTATTTTCTTCTGTCACAATTATCAAACTAGAAGCAAACAACTTGGGAACATTCATAAACCTTAGGGATTTTTTTTAAAACAGTAAATTATTTTTGTGTCTTTTTGTATCTTGTATTATTGATTGGATATTTGGAATGTTCTCCTTCATGTTTCCATGACACTTATTAACTTATCTAAACTTACTTTTCAATTTAGAACACATTTTAGAACACATGAAAATGCCTACATTTTAAGATAAAATAGTTTACTTAACAAATATTTCACTTTTTTTGTGTAATAGTTATGGAGAAAAGATGTGTGTGTTTTCTTTTTTATTAATTTGAACCATCTTCAGACAAAGATTGGCACCTATGAAAACAACCTCCGTATAAACATTTGCATTCAACTCTTCCCTGTGGGGATCCTCGGGAGGCGGGACATTTGGCTTTTGGCTCACAACCAACATGGGATAAACGTGACTTTTTAAAATTAGCACGCATTGCTCACTGTTATTTCTTCTGGATAAAAGTGGGTGCAAATTAAAGAAACCTGAAGCAGGTATTTCAATGAAAACATTTAAGACATCTGTCAAAAGAGCAAATCAGAATTTTTGTAAGAATTTAAGTTTTCTTCATCCCATCTTTTATTCTTCGTGTTCTTTAGTTATTTTCTTGGAATGTGGGGACATAAAATGGAACAAAAAGCTGTGCTCACTTTCTGAATAATAGGATTTAATTAACATCGGCAGATAGAAGTCTTCAGAAAGCCCATGTTCAATTGCTTTTCTTCTGCGGAACTGAATATTCTCAAGGTGATTTAGTATTTCTTTCCCCTACTAGAGTAGGTACCTGACGGCAGATACGGAGGCTGTCTCAAACCACTTTCAGAGAGAAGTACTTAACAGAGTGACAGGCACGCAGGAGGAATTCTGCTAACAGGCTTTCTGAGAGGATGAATAAATAAATGTGGGGATGGCCGGTGTGACAACAATCTAGTACATACAGCAAGATGTCACCCAAAACGCTTCCAGGAAACACTTCACCTTGGAATTGTGAAACCTGAGATCTAGTTTCTTCCTTATTCTTCCTTCTGATTTACTTTCTTAATCCTTCAATTTAATAAACAAGTAAAACAAAAAGACAGATGGTTTTATGATTTAAGTAATATAGAAGCTAGGTGAAATTATTTCCTGTTAACTTTTCTTTTTTGCTGCTATTTTTAAGTGTTTTCTTATTTTGTCCAATTATTTATGAAAGAAAATACGATGGGTGTTAGGAATTCTCACCAAAGGAACCTCATCATTAAAGGCATTGTGTATCTTTAATGAAGATGAACACCAAGTCCTGAAAATAAACAGATTAAGTCTTATCTGCTTAATTTTTGCATTCACCTCCCTAGCTCCTAACAAATCTCTAGGATTCCTTCATCCCCCCAACAGAAATACCACACACTAGTCTATAGCCAGCCTTCTGTTCCACCGAGCCAACTGATGTTATATAAATTTCATTTGGGCGTCATGTGCGATGCCAGCATTTATAACCTGAAAGAAAACCTCCCCTTTCTCAGCTCAATTTATGCTTGAGCCACACTTAAAAAATAAAATTATGGGGCAGGAGAAAAAAGGAAATCAGAATGAGATAGTACAAAAGTCCTTCAATCGAGACAAGACAGAGAGATGAAAGGTTTCTGGTACTTACTGTGTCTCAACCACAGTTATTTCACCCTACAAATAGGCAGAGTTGCCTTTATCTGCAGCTTTTTTAGATTGTTTGACTCTGCTGAATTAAGATTTGAATAATTTAAAAGAAGGAGAAGGAAAAGTCGTTAAGTTATTGGAACCGTGGCTGTTTGGGTGGTCCAGGCATTGCCTATGGAGGTCCTGCCTGCCTCCTCAGCTGTCCTTGAAACCTGTAGTCCCCACGCCCCACTGCAGACAGGTATCCTCCTGTGGCCTGTTAGGAACCCAGCTACCCAGCATCCCTGCCTGAGCTCCACCTCCTGTCTTATTTCCCCAAATCCCCATGTACCCCTCCAACTGCGTGAAATTGTCCTCCATGAAGCCAGTCCCTGACACCAAAAAGTTTGGGGATGGCTGCTTTAAACTATTGTCTTAAAGAGCTCGTCCTCCCAGCTAATGTCCATGATTGATTTTAGGAAGGGCTTCTTACCTCTAGGATCCTCCTCTTTACCCCAAGGTCTATGAACAATTCAAGTATTATTCTGTATTCCAGATTTTTAAAATGTGGGAAAACAATGTTTTCCGTTTTTAACCTCTGTCAATTCTAAGTGGTTTAGGGAAGATTTCAGACTTTTTAGACCATGTCCAGGGAACAGAGATTTCACTTAGCAACCAAGTACACAAACACATATAAATCTGGAAACAAGGTTTCATAAAGCATACTTATTCTTACTATACACAATACATGCTGATATATTTTGGTGTATTCTATTTTAAACGCTGGCTGGACTGATTAAATCAGGTCTTTGGGGAGCAAGGCTCAGGCATCCAGATTTTTGGAAGTGATTCCCGTATATGGATAATGTGAGGAATCGCCATCCTACTGGGTTTTCAGGTGGTCATCTTAGGTTTTGAGGAATATAGTTCTACTGTTTGTAAATAACAATAGTTTTATCCTTTTATTTATAATCATTATATATTTTATTTTTCCTCTTCATGCATTATCTAGAATTTTTTAAGTAATGTTAAATAATCAGAAAAGCAAGGATTTATTTTTTTCAAATACTGGCGATAGCCTATAAAATTGATTTCACACCCTATTAAATAATGGCAACGCATAGTTTGCAAATAAACATGAATCAGCAAATTATAGCCCATAGGCCAAAGTAGTTCTGCCACCTGTTCCTGTAAATAAAGTTATATTGATCATAACCAAACCTATTCATTAATGAATTATCTGTGGCCACCTTCCTGTAACAGTGGCAAAGTAGTTGTGGCCTATTTCATAGCCCACAAAGCTAAGCTGTTTACTATCTAGATTTACATCAGCCTTCTGTTCTTAAGTAAATATTTTACCTAGGAGGGGCAGGATTAAGGGAAGATGAAAAGAAGTTTAAAAAGAAATCAGGATTCACTTCTGAAATTGTAGTACAAGCTATGTCATAGATTTTATCCTTGGGACAAGAATGAACTTTTCTTTGTAGGAATGGAACTTTAATCAATAGCCTCTCCCTGGTTCTGAAACCCTGAAAATAAAGCTCATTAGACAGGGATGAAATTCTCTTCCTTTCTGTGCATTTCTCGGCTCCAGTGGTTGACGTTCCTTGTGAATACAGTGAATAAGAAATCAGCCTTTGCCTGGTTGCCTCCTGCAACTTAGAACCTTCTTTCTATTTTTATATAAGACTCTTGCCCGAGTCTCATCAGAGGGTTTTACAACTTAGGACTACGTTCAATGAACATTTTGGCTCCACATAATGTTGGTTTTTCCTTGCCCTCTAAGGAGAGGGGATATTAGGGATCAAACATGCTTTCTGCCTGAACCAACTGCTGTGGCTTTGACAGTACATAAAATAAGCAATAAACCCATGAAATTAAAGGTAACAAGAGGCCAGTAAAAAAGAAAAAAAAGCAAGTACTTTTTAATTCATTCACTAAGTAGACACAGTAAACATTTATACTATAGTCATCTATCTATCAAATACGTTTTGCTTTAGGAGGTAATCGCAGCAGCCATAGGTAGAGTTTCTTAGTGGCAGTTTAGATTTTAGTCACACTTGCCTCAAACACAGCGTTGAGAAATCTGGCATTGACCTTGAGGCAGATTACTGAAATCATTTTTGTTCTAATTTACTATCCAAAGCTGCATTTTTATATCTTTTCATAATGTAAAAGTTCTAGCAAAAAAATTTAAAAAAAAGAGTGAGGCAAGAGGTCTTAATTATTTTAATGTTTTATGTTTTTAACCAAGGGAGTTTCATTGACAAGAAGTTAGAAAATGAAAAAGGTATTCATGACATTCAGATAAATGTATTTAGCTTAGAAATAAAGATCCAATACATCGTTTATTGAAATTTGTCCTTTGGAAATACCTAAATTATGATTAAATCTGTACTGAACATGGAGAAGATGAAGGTGGTTTCCAAAGAGAATGTTTAGATGTCAAGAGTAAGATGTGAAGAATGCAGGAAGATTAATAAAACCAAGCAGGGTCTCATTAATCAAACATCCCCAAGTGGCATGAATGATTGGAGTCGAATTTGCCTCTATTTACACCAGTGATGGAATCTGCTGTTTTTGTGAAGCAGCCAAAAATGTCAACTTGATAAATGGGATCACTCTTTCAAAAGTACCTACTCTGTTGTTTCTTCTGTATGTTGATGAATGTACACAGTATAACGAAGATTAATTATTTGCTAAAAATATAAATTAAGCTTTGATCACTTTGACAAATAAGACTTGATTTTTTTAATGAATTGACCAAATAACATCTTTACACTGAAATTCTGTTTAAGGAGTGGAACAAATAAAGAAATACCACAACATAAAAGGATCTTAGTTTGCCAAGAGAATGTCTTAGATCAACTAAAACTAATACGTGTATATGTTACTAATAAAGTCTTTCTATAATAGATAACAATTTTTCAACGTAGCATAATTGCCTGTCTATTTCAGCTCTAGTATTATAGTGCTTGAGAAATGATTAGGTCGTGTTTTGCATGACTGGCACCTTTCTTCCTGAATCTTTTCAAAGGTACGATAAATATTTGTGCCCAAATCTACCTAGAATCAAAAGGATCATGTCTATAAACAGCCCAAATGTATTTTTTAAAAACCATATATATTAAAAGTGTTGTTAAAAAATTTGCAATTATATTTTGGGAAGATTGGACAAATGAATATAAATATCTAAAACAGGCGTCCTCAAACTACAGCCTGCGGGCCACATGCAGCCAGCCAAGGACATTTATCTGGCCCGCCAGGTGTTTTCGCCACTTCTGCCTGTCCTGCTTAGCAGCGGACTCATCCCGGGGCTCGCAGTCCGGCCCTCCAATGGTCTGAGGGAGAGTGAACTGGCCGCCTGTTTAAAAAGTTTGAGGACCCCTGATCTAAACAACAACAAAAACAAAAGACCAAAAATAGTGTTCCTAATACTGGGGGTTTTTCCTAGTATTATGAATAATATCACTAGTAATAGTGACTTCATTGGCATCTTGAAGAAATAACTTTTGTAGCTAATTTTATTATAGATTTTCTGTAGAAATATCTATTATTTAGTTTCTACTTTATTCAAAGTTATACATCTCTATGGACTGAATTGTGCCCCCCCCCATTCATATGTTGACCTTAACCCCTAATATGACTGAATTTAGAGATAGTAGTGTTAGAAAGGAATTAAGGTCTTTAGGGTAGAGCGCTAATCCCATCAGATTTGTGGCTTTATAACAAGGTGTTATCTCCCTCTGTTTGTCTCTGTCTCTCTTCTGCCATGTCAGGACAAGCATGGACGAAATCCCTTATGAGAAACAGAATCACTACACAGTAGGATTGTTTTCCTGCTTCTCAATTCATTTTGTTACAAACAGCTTTATAATTCACACAGCACATAATTCGCCCATTTAAAGCACACAATTAAATGGTTTTCAGTATATTTAGAGATATGTGCAACCATCACCACAGTAAATTTTAGAACATTTCCATGACCTCTTTTAAAAGAAACCTGGTATCCTTTAGCTAACACCTTTTTACAAGATGCCCTCCCCCAGCTCTTCTATCCCAGCCCTAAACAACCATGATCTACTTTACTTTCTACTTTGTCTACTAAACTCTATTCATTTCCCTATGCTGGAATTTCGTATAAATGTAATCATGTAGAGTATGAACTTTTGTGACTGGCTTCTGCCACCTAGCACGTTTTCCAGGCCCCCCAAGTCGCAGCGTGCATCAGCATTCATTTCAGGGTGTAGAAACACCACAGTTTGTTTATGCATTCATCGTTGATGGACCTTTGGGATGTTTCCACCTTTTGCCTGTCGTGAATAATGCTACTATAAACATTTGTATACAAGTTTCTGTGTGAACGTGTTTGTATTTCTTACAGTATATACCTAGTGGAGTTTCTGGGTCATGTTAACTCTGCATTTAACCATTTGAGGAACTCACGACTGGTTTTCCAAAGCGGCTGCACCATTTTACATCCCCACCCTCAGCACACAGGAGAGTTCTAACTTTCCCACATCATTCCTCCCGATACATACCTGCCCTTTTTATTATGTCCATCATAGTTTGTATAAAGTGGTATTTCTCTGTGATTTTGACTTTCATTTTTCTGAGAACTAAGGATGTTTCCTATGCTTACTGGCTCTTTGTTTATCCATCTTTCTGGGAGAAACACCTATTCACACTTTGATCTGTCTCATCTTCCCTCAGCAACCCCCCGTAGGCACACGTACACATTCCATTCCTTTTTTCTCAATATACTAACCTTGTTAAATCAATATTTGGTTTTCTACGTGATTGTACAAATAACAAAAATGTAGAATATATAAAGATCTTAATGGGCTAACCATATATTATACATGATTTTATAGCTGTGTACCTCTGGGATAACTGCCTTGTTGTTTGCTTGGTTGTCTATATAATTTTAACTACTCTACCTTAGTTGTATTAATCTCAATTCATTTAAAAAAATTCATCTTTGTGAGTAAATATCTCCTGGGGCCATCTGATATGATGTAAGTCAGCTACACAAATGTTATTGGGGTGTCTTTTCTCATAATCTCCCAGGGATTCCCTTTCCTCTCTTATGTTGGAGACTTGGTTTCCTGGATCCTATGATTTTAAATTTCAGTCTTTCCTAGAATACTTAGAGAGATTCATGACTACTCATATCTAAGACAGGGACAGTAAAATGCTCGTTGAAAGCTGTGAATGGGTAGATGGGGCTTTTCAGGTAGAGGTTCCACAGGGTGGTTTGTTTGGAAACATTCTAAGGATGTATAGAATCTTACCTTTGCAGTGATCTTATTCATCTCTAATGATAGTTTTAACCTTTGTATGTTAGACAAATTCTAGTGCCAGGCTCTGAGAGCCCAAGGGGAAGAAAATTAGGATTTCAACAGGCTCTAATAAAAGTTTTCTTAATCTCCCAATTTTTAGAAGAGTTATCCTCCTATTCCCCTGTGCCTGTATCTGTCCCCCAGTCAGCTTCTGCTTGATCCTCTACATGCAATAAACCTAACTTTTCTGATGACATTGGAAGCAAAAGGCATCTGATTGTAGGCAAGAGAAAGAAGGTCTCATGTTCTTATTAATTCATAGACAGACTTTTTTCAGCAAATATTCCTATGTAGAACCTCAGTTTAGAGAATCTCATTTTAGAGAATCCAGTACTGCCAACTCCTAAACTTTCATGGTATTCTCTGGTAGATTAAATTGGCTCTAAGTATTTTTTGTTTGGTTGGGTTTTTTTGGCAGTTTTTGGCAGGGGCTGGGTTTCAACCCACCACCTCTGATATATGGGGCTGGTGCCCTACTCTTTGAGCACCACCCAAGGCTCTAAGTTTTTTTTATTCCAATTTAGAATCCAACTTTCATGGTTTGCTAAATTAGTTGCTACTTACCTGTTTGGTTTCTACCCTTCCAAATTTTATTGCTGTTAAGTCCTCCCTAATTTTCTTTTCCTAATGTCAGAATTCTCATCCGATTCTTTTTCCTGATATTTTAAGGAGAAAAAGTATTAGAGTTTAAGAAAAAGAATTTTCACATATCACATTGGCATTCTTTCTAGAGGGTTGGGCAGGACTCATGTCTGTGAAGTGATGTGAAGGCTGTAACTAACATTTCTATCCATCAGGAAAGCAGGGCTCATGTCACTCAATGTCCTTGTTAGCATGTAGCAGGGCAGTGCCCACCATACACAGTAGGGGTCAGTAAATATGTGCTGAGTAGACGAACAAATAAATTGCCTTGACCAAGATAGACTCTGATTCAAAGAAATCCAAGATGTTGTAGAGGGCAGTTGTTGCTAAATTCAACCAGAATTGGTAATGGAAGCCTAATTCTCACCCTCAGTTCCTCTCCTCTCTCCAAGAGAGGCAAAAACAGATTGTTACTGGTCGCATATTTGAGGATCATCTCTAGAGCCCAGTGAAGCAACAGCAAGATAAAAATGGCAGATTATTGAATGGGTGTATTTTGATATAACTCAGCCCTTTTTGGGTAGATAGGCAAATAGTAAGCCACCAATGCAGTAATTTGTCAGCAAATGCATGAAAACTTAGAGCAGTCAGGAAGCCTCCCTTTAGAGAAAGTGGAAAAGGATAGCCTGAGTCTAGGGTAAGTTCTAAGAGTGAGACCTCAAACAATGGTGCCCAAAACGCAGAATGATAAGGTATGTTTCTGTAAGTTGGAAGGAATATATATTCTCTTATGTTTCCAAAGAGTATTCTTAGAAGAGAACTGCATGGGAAAACAGAGTGGTATGTGAGTAGCCCTGTGAGGACGAGATTGGAGGAACTAGAATCTGTGAAGAGTCTTGAGTAAACTCATTTGCTGGTATAGTCAGCTGCATCCTTACAACATGTGCCAGTCCTAAGACTTTGGAACAGTTACTTCTTATATTAATATGGGTCTATTTTTTTCCTAATTATACTTATCTATAGTACTTGTATAAGAGACAATGTACAAATACTTTATACATAGGGTATGCTCAATAAGTGATGGTTATTATTATTGATAGTCTTATGCTGATAAAATACATGGATGGAGTGACTTAGTTTGGGGAGATGGAGACAAATATAATAGAACCTCCAGAGTTGACCACCTCCCTGCATTGACCACCTCCTTAAATTGGCCTAATTTTGATAGACCAGACATGCACCACATGGATATATCAGTATAGTCAGCCTAGTTCCTTATGTTGACCACCTCCATATGTTGACCAGTTTGTTACACTGTCTTGGGTGGTCAATTTACAAAGATTTTACTATAGATGTAAAGTTATTTGGACAAGTTAGTCCAAGAGAAAAGAAAAAACTCACAACTTCACTCAATTCATTTCATTAAGCAAGACAAAAAGCCAATTCTGTTACGGTTGCCAGCACTAAAATGCCACTTCTGTGATTCCCGAGAGTCTATCTACGGCTCCAGATTCACCTAAACTCAAGTTTGTGGTTTTGATTTCTCAATATGGTAAAGTTCCAACTCATACCATCCTCTTAACAAGCTCCTTTGTAAGAGGAAATTTACAATTTAATGACTTTAAAAATTTCAGGTGATATATGCATGTAAAAATGCTTTTGGGGAACCAACAAGCTAAGACAGCTCTATTGCAACTAAGATAGTAAAGTGAATTCCTCCTGGCAAATGATAACGTAGATGGAAAGAAGAGAAATTGGATAAATATGGCTCCTTTCCTAAGAAGATGAATAACTTTATTATCCTTATTCCACATGCCTATAAAATAATATACTGAACAATGTTGATTTCAGAATTAAGAACACACTCTTAATTTGCTAGGTATATGGAAAAGAGAAAACATAAGCTAAAACTTCCATATCAGGTGACTCTTCCATCACTCTACTTTCACACTTCATTACTTTACCTTAAGGTTTAAACTTTAGTTACTCGAAAAGTCTTTATTCATCCTACTACACGTTCTATTTAATCTTCTCTCCTAAATGTGTTCTTTGAATTATTGTTTTATCTTTTCTCTTTCACAGAATATGTCCTTTTAGAATAAAGACATTAACAAAATTCTGTAAAGTGTCAATTAAATTATTTCCTGAGATTTCATGAGACATCTTAGAAATAGCCACCTGTATAACTGCCTAGTGGAAAATACTAACAATTTGTGTGCCTTTAATGGCAGGCTTCTTAAAATATGTTTAAGAAGACTCCATAAATTCTTCATAGTGTATCCTTCCTTAACATTCCATTTATTTAAAACCTTAATTGCAGATAATTAAGAAGTATAGCACTTGAACAAATCCAGTGTATATCATGTCAAATAATATCAATGATACCATTTAGAAGTGGCGTTAATTCTTCATTTGAGCAGCTACATGTATAAATAATAATCAGTTCTAAACCCCGAGTTGATAACTATTTACATGTATTATTTGTGGTAGTCTAGAGAGCTCCATTTGGGAGGCATGAAGGCTTCATTAATGAGAGAAAAAGCTTTCTGCTATATTGTGCTCTGAAGGCCCAGGTAGTAAGAGCCAGACACTAAGTGCCTGCAGGTGCATTTTTCCTCAGGACTCTACATGCATTATCTTAATTATCACAACTCAACATGGTAGATACTAAATTTCTTTTCATTTTATTCATGAGAAAACTAAAACTTATAATTTAAGTTGTTTCCCCAAAGTCATGTTGCCTATAAACAGATAGAGCTGGGTTTCTAAGACAAGTATCTCTCAATCTAATCCTTAAAGTTGGCTTTCTTCACCACTAAGCTGGTTGGGTTCTTGTGCTATTGTTCGATAGTAATAATATCTCACATAAATGGGATGTTTTACCTTCCTGCTTCATAGCTCCTTGGATTATTTATGTGTTTTTAAAACCATGATTTAATGGTTTCCTTGAGTTGTATGAACTATTTATTAAAAATAATACGTTTTTAATTTTTTCCTAATTCAGAGGAATAATCATGCTTCTGGATAAAACATTCTTAATCTTAAACCTTTTGTGCCAACTAATAAATATTACTAGTTGACAAAATTAACTAGCAGAAATACATTAATAAAAAACTTAGAATCTGCCAACCTTACTAAATACAACTTAGTTATTACTTGTTCCTCCTGAAATTCATAATTGAAGATATGATTTTATTTTACATTGTATACCCTATATAGTGCTAGGAATGTTTAGAAATGGGAGCTGTAACTGAATAAGCTATACAAGGGGCATAGTCCATTTGGAAATATGTTGATTTGCTAAGATGACAAATGTTCTTTCTTGGTCTTCAAAACTTCTGAAATCAAATAAACTCCAGGGCCACGGCTTCACTCAATTCCCAATCCTATCCATTTTGAGTCAGTCCTTCCAAGCTTCAATGATAATTTATTATGCCTTCCATAATAACAAAATTCTTTTCCTTACCCCCAAATACCTACTGATTTTTCTTAAAAACTTTTCAAGCCTTTATTAAACTTATAGTTTTATATCCAGAGTGATAACCTTTCTTAGCATAGTATATTTTTTCCACCCATTTAAAGTCAAAACTATTCAAGAGAAATGAAAAAGGCAGAAATACTGAAGAAAACCAAGAGATGTTCCAGTGAAAACCCAGGGAAGGGCTGTGCCGTTTGAACTTTCAGTTGTTAAGAACATTTGAGAGACCTCTCTTCCCATTCCTAGGGCTAGGCCAGTAGAAAGTTATTTGTTAGCACCACGTTCCAGTAGTGTAATGGATAGATATACAGCAAAACATATGTATATGTACATAGCTGACCATCATCTTACGTTGACTTCATTTTCATAGACCAGACACGCATCAGTAGTGTTGGCCTAGTTCCTTATGTTGACCGGCTCTGTATCTTGAGCAGTTGTTTCAGTCCCTTGGATGGTCAACTTACAGAGGTTCTACCATATATATAATATTTCTAAGATGACCAGTAGTAACATATATCACATTGGTTGAGACTGAATGAAGGATAACTGCATGCTTTTATTTTAGAAAAAGCGTTCCATGTTTAGCTGATAGAATTAACTACATCAGTACTTTATAATGCTCCATTAGTGCAATAAGATTTATAAGTCTCTGCTCTCTCAGCAATTATAGCCTTAATAGATGATTCCATAAGTTTGCTAGTTGAATACTGGGTGCTTAATGGAATGTTAAAGAAGCACTTTAGTACAGTTGGGGTGTGTGTATACGTGTATGTGATGGGAAGGACGAGGGATATAGTGAATGTGAAAGTGAGCTCCAGGGCTTATGGGGAGGGGGCTGCTAGAGTGGTAGGCTCCCATCTCTTCGTATCACAGAAATGAGACTTGGCAAGGATGGAGGAGACCAAGACAAAAATAACCAACATTTCCTATGTTAACAATTTTATGCAAGGCAATCTTTATGTTTCTTTGTTCTCCATTAGTTATCCTAGATTTCACTTTAGGATCAATATTAGATGTGTTTCAGTGCCTAATTACCTATTTTGATGTCAGTTGTTGTTAGTTGTCTCAAACTTTTCAATGTTGTCCACTGTGTTTAGGCAAAAGACCTCATGTTCATTATCTTACTAATCTCATACTCTCCTCGAGAATTAGTCAGTGATAAATAATGCAGTATTCATATTATGAGTGTATATATCTGCTTAGCAATAAAAATATGGTTCATCTGTAGGCAAAAGGCAAAACAAACTAGTTAATGTTATAAATCTTAGATCAAACTTTATTGATTAAAATATCTTACTCAAAGTTACTTAAAAAATGCTTGATTAATTTAAAATGAAATTAAGCAAGCATAAGGTTTATAAAACACAATGGCAGCCAATGAAAATTATAAGCAACTCCAAACAAGGTTAAGAACAACCTACTAAATTGTTTCCTACAATTCCAACCTATGCCTATGTGATTATACCTTAAGAGTTGAAAAAACAAACGTTAACTCAAGCCAAATTTTCTTAAAATATTAATTTAGAATACTAAATATATTTTAAGAAACATTAAAATAATTTTATTTCTAAATAATGATCTTTTTTGATCTTTAAAGAGATCCATTTTCATTTATTTATTAGCATTTAGGCAGAATCAGAAATCACAGTTGATGGAACTCACATTATTCACCCATAAGACCGCACGAGGTCTAATGTTCTGAGACCAACTAAATCATCTAAATCACCTTTCCTTATTTTTTTTTCTAGTTTGTAAATTGTCTGCTATAAATTTAGCAGAAGCCCAGATTTATGCAACAATACTACCAACTCTACTTTTTCTTTTCTTTTCTTTTTTTTTTTTTGCAGTTTTTGACCATGGCTGGCACCCCACTCCTTTGAGCCACAGGCACCGCCCAACTCCACTGTTGTTAATGGGCATGATTTCTCTTCACAATGGAATCTCTCATTCTGCCACTTTCACAGCCTACCTCCAGCTGGCCTGCTGTGGTCAGACACACCTTGCTATAAATGTCCTCAAAATGAAGAATGTATGGTATTGTTATATTCTTATCAAATGATATTTAAAGATTCATGCTTAACTTTAGAAAGTTGGCTGCTTGCCAGAACCTCTTGGTTGCTCTAGAGACGATAGTGAGGCTTGTCTGAAAGCAAACAGAGCCCAAGGTAACTTTTCTTCTACCCACAGAGTTTCTGAGGGGCATATCCTGCCTTTTAGCTGCCAGGTAAGGCAAACCGCCAGATTCCTGTTAGCTTACTAAAGCAGACGTAGGAAAAATTTTGCCCACTCCGATGCTAGAATAATCATCAATCTTTCAACAGAAAAATAAAACACAAGAATGAGAACTGGTAGCATTTCCCAGTCTGGATGAGGCTGCCAGATCCAGAGGGGTGAACTTTGCTACCCTCAATAGAATGTCCTCTTCCATATCTGGTTCCAGCAATTCCAAGGTGGGCTCCTAATGCAGCTTTAGTCTCCTCTGTTTCCTATCTTTGTTCCAGGATTAATTCTTTCTACTCTCTGTTTAACACACTGTATCTATCCCCAGGCCTTTCCTTTACCCATTTTCACATCTATGTTTAAGAGCTTTTAGAGAAACAAAGGACTGCAATGAACTTGATCACTTTTGACACCCACGTAGATGCTGTAATTTTACAGGTAATTAAAAATCTTTCATGACCTTAGGTTTTCTCTACCTCAAGCTCTTCTTCCCTGTTTTTATAGCTTGCTAGAAACAAGCCAAGGTATAAAGATCTGTAGTTTACTATTTCCCTCAAGATCTGTCTTAGTTGAAATTATGAATGTTACAATATTCAAGTACAAAAGTATCTTGTTATTTATCTAAATCCAATTATGCATGACTCTGGGACTCCATTAAACAGAAAGGAAGAATTTCAATTTAACACATTACTGGTCTTCCCCCCCTGGAGAGTACAGAGAAGATCCTTTGAGTCTTTCTTATCTAGAAAGATCCTTTGGTAGGCAGATCCTTTGATCCTTGGTCCCCTGATCATCTCTAAAACATCTGAGGTCCCAGGCTGCATTGTCCCCAAAGAGTCATTACCCCTCTGGTGTTTCCCAGACTTGAGCACTGAAATTCTGACAGAGGCTGAGAGCCCCAGTGCCTGGTGCACTGATACCCTGGCCCTAAGCACACCACGCAGCACTCTCTATGTAGGGACGGCTGCAGGGGAAATGAGGACAGTGGGTCTCACGGCTCCCAAGGGCCACACCTCTTTGGCCTTACTGGCCTAAGGACTCTTCTTACTCACAAGTAGAATTCCTCCCTCTCTCCCTCAATATTTAAGTTTTGGAAAGCAAAAGCCAAGAAGAGGGATGATCTTTGTCAAGCAACCTCTTCTTTCAGCCTAACACAACAGATGGCAAAGGAACCCAAAAGTTTGGCACTGTCTGGGAATGTACAAGTTTGAAAATAGAAATACAAAACAGATACTATTATAATATGTCAGAGTGAATCATATTTCATTTCCTATCGAATACAAATTTTCAATATTGAAATTTGTCTTCAATTACATAACAAAAACTCAATTTTCAAGTTATATGAAAACATATCAATATCCTATACCAACTTAATGTTTATATATAATCTCTTTAATTTACAAAGTAAATGATCTCTTTTCATTCTTGACAAACTAGTACTACTCTTGTTATTTCTAAATATTCAAGCACTGCTTTTACAAATCATCAAAGGTAACAGCTGAGTGGAATAACTTATCAGATAGACCTGAGTTATAATCCTCTTTTCACCACTTATTAGTCTGATAATCAAATCCAATTCTTCTTTTTCTCTGACATTTGTCACTAACTACTTTCCTTAACACACAAACAAAGCTTCTTTAATGACTTGTTTGTATTTTTAAATCTGTCTTATTTTTAATTCCATCCCTATTATTAAAACTGAAATGAGCCTCTGGACATAGGTATTTAGCTATTTTATAAATTTCTATTGAATCATTACTATCTCTATGTGTGCATCTAATATATAATTCACCTTTCCTTAATTATATATCCACAAGGCGTTGTCACTAATATTACCATTTTCCATCTCCTGCTAGTTTTCAGACACATGTCTTACAAGTTATAAGCATCCCCACTGGTGTCAGCAATAGGAGTGCTTTCTCATTTTCCCAGAATATAATAATCATGAGGTCAAAGCCATGCTCCTTCTCATATCTTCTGTGCATTCACTGCCTTAACAATCAGTTCAGTAATGAATGGTAAATAATCATATTTAGTTTTCATTTCCAAAATCAAGGAGCTTTTATAGTTCAAAGCCAGCAAGCTCAATTAGCCACAATATTAACATTAGTGTCAAAACACTCACCCAGTACTCTGCAGCAAATTTATTCTACTCCATTATTTTTACAAAGTAAAGACTGTTTTATTTACACTGTTCGAGATTATACAAATTAATCCACAGAAATACATTAAAGAAACATGCAGAGATAAGAAAATCAACTGGCTTCATTCATTTAATACCCCCTGAGAGTGAACATGTATGGAATTGACTAGGTAGGCCATTGAGCGTTTGGAGAAACTGCCATACCTGCATTCACAATTGCATAAGACAGATATTTTGTGTTGATTTGTTAACCTTGTTTTGAAGGAGTCAAATCATTATTATCCAATAATTCTTATTTTATTCAATTCCAGGAAGGTAATTTCTGAACTCTGGCATCTGTGTGTGGCACCCAGTGATAACAGCGGAATGCCTTCACGTGGAAAGGCAAGACAGGCATTACTTCATTTTAGTATTTTATAGTTTTCCTTTGCAAGTCGGGGAAATTAGAGTTGTTGGTCTGTCCTCTTTATGTTTCTTGATTTAAAAATAAAACTGTTGGCATATCTTTTCCAAAAGTGAACAGAAATACAGTATACATGCAAACAAGAAGTTATTAGCCAGCATTCCATTCAATTATGAAGAAAATACATGATCTTTAAAGGAAATTTTAAAGGAAATGTTTTTATTATAAAAGAGCCATTTCAGTGTTTCATGCTGCTACTGTACATCTTTCTCTTATCCTGTGTTCCTCAGGGAACACACTTCCTTTCTACCCAGCATTTATAATGAGTTGACTAATAGAAATTTCAACTATTTTCTGGGATAATTAAACCTCGATGTTGCATAAGAGAACTGGCAAATATGCTGGAAATCCTATAAATAAACAAGAAAAATGCAGCCATACAAGTAGAAAAAATATGAAAGAAATATGATAGACTTTCACCAAAGAGGAAATATGAACTTCACAACTCACATAAAAACTTTTCAAACTCATTAGTAATAAAGGTGTAACATATTAAGACTTCAAATATATATCACTTTAGACTCGTTATATTAGCAAAAAATAAAAACATCAGAGAATGTTGGTGAACATGTTATGTGCATTATGGGAACATATGTATGTATTAACAGGACTATAAATTAGGATAACCTATAAAAAAGTGTATCATTGTCTGGACAGTCTGTCCTACACCTCTGACCCGGCAATCCCACTTCAATGTATGTATCCTAAAGAAACCATTGTCTACATTAACCAGGAGACACCGTAATGTTAACAACACCATGTTCCTAATACCAAAAAAAATACTGAAAACAGCCCAAACGTCCATCAGAAGAAGAATGACTTTATGGATTTACCAATTTAGCACATGCTTTTAGTTCTTTATGTGCACATATTGAAGTCAAAGTCAATTAAAATTTCGTAGGTGTGCAGGGGAAGGAGGAGGTCGGGTAAACATACACCTAACTGGTGCAATGCATGTATTTCGGGTGAAGAGCACACTTATAACATCAGTCAAATATAACCAAAATGTGTGTACTTCTGTAACACTCTGAAACAAAAAACAAATTTAAAAGATTAGCATATAATCGCTATGTGATAATAAACAACCCTGGAAAAGAATGGAATATGACTGCTCACAGCAATGTGGAAGACCCCTAATACTGAGTGTAATAATTACGCCTCACAGAAAAACACATACATTATGATACTGGTTTTACAAAGTTCAAAATCAAGCAAAATCAAACTATTTAAGGACAATGTTTTTCTTAAAAAATAAAGGATAGGAAAAATCAACATGAAATTCTGCATAGTGATATCTCCTGGAAGGAATAAAGAATATGGGACAGACTCTGCCTGTAGCTCAGCGGGTAGGGTGCCGGCCACATCACACACTGAGGCTGGCAGGTTCGAGACCGCTGTAGGCCAGCTAAACAATGACAATGGCAAGCAAAAAATAGCCAAATAGCTGGGTGTTGTGGTGGGTGCCTGTAGTCCCAGCTACTTGGGAGGCTGAGGCAAGAGAATCACCCCAAGAGTTCAAGGTTGTTCTGAGCTGTGATGCCACAGCACTCTACCTAGGGTAACACAGTGATACTTTGTCTAAAAAAAAAAAAACAAAAAAGAATACAGGGAAAGAGCACACAGATAGATGCCAAAGAACAGAGAAAGTTCTAGATCTTAAACTGTGAAATAGGTTCACAAGTTTATATGTTTTATGAGTTATGATGTAATTTGTTCATACTAAAACATTTGAACATAATACCCCAAAACTCAATTTCATTTTATTTTCCTCACTATGCTGCCCTCGGTAGAGTGCTGTTGCATCACAGCTCACAGCTGACTCTTGGGCTTAAGCGATTCTCTTTCCTCAGCCTCCTAGATAGCTGGGACTACAGGTGTGTGCTACAATGCCTGCATAGTTGTTTGTTGTACTTGTCATTGTTGTTTAGCTGGCCAGGACCAGGTTCGTACTGTCCAACCTTGGTGTATGTGGCTGGCAACTTAACCACTGAGCTACAGGCGCCAAGTGGACTTTTTATAAAACATGAGCAATAGTAATCTCAAGGTCAGCACTCTTGACAATTTGGGCCAGGTAATTTTCTGTGGTGTGGGACTATCTTGTGCATTGCAGAACATTTCAAAGTGTCCCTAGGCTCTATCCGCTAGTTGCCTGTAACAAGCTCCCAGATGCCTCAATCAAAAATTTCTCCAGATACCATCAAATATCCCTGCGGCTAAAATCAACCCAATTGAGATCTGTCATCTTCTAGGGATAATTATCTTCTAGGGATAATTTACATGAGATTCATTAAATATTAAACTATTAAACCCCAAATCCCAGAGCCTCAGCTATCGCACTCACTCTCACATACACAGTATTTTTTCTATTAGGCATACGTTCTGTAATTTATCACAACCACTTTGTGTTACATATGAGTTGTGATTCAAAGAGTTGGCAAAAGCATGTACTTTTAATGCCCTAGCATAGTTCTGACTCTGAAAAACATGTATATATACTTTCACCCTCATAAACTCCCACACATCATTCTGTCAAGAATGGCTTCTATCTCTACCCACGTTATTGCATCCTAACCCAGAAAGCAGAATTGTCTCTCTCTCCTTCTGTGCGTACACGTAACTCTCAACAGTCCTCCCTTCTAGCACTCATCCACACAGTTACAATTTTTTCCACCCATACAGTTTCCTCCATTCCCTCAGTTAGTTTCCTGGAGGTTGGCAACATGCTTTCTTTAACTATGTATTACCAAAGCCTAGCTCAGTATCTGGCATGTATGTTGAACACATATGGATGAATAAATGAGTGAATGAACCCAGAAACGTTGCTAATCTCAAACCAGCTGATTAAACCAATCAGTGGTCACTAATTCAATACCAAACATATAAATCCAACAGGTTTCAGCATTATTTTTGCACAAAATTCTAAACATTTTAAGATTTCCTTTGTATTTTCATAAGCTTATTGTTATATAGACAATGTTATCAGTTGTAGTTCATAAATAGAAAATCTTGGGTGACTCATTTTTAAAGAATCATGTGGGTCTTTTAGGTCAAATGTTTATATTTCATGTGTTTGCAAACACATGTAAAAGTTGAGAAGATAATACTACGAACCCACACATACCTATCATTTAGCAATAAAGATTGTCGAAGTTTGGCTCTACTTTATTTTTTTAAACCTTTTTTCACTTCCTGAGTTATTATTTCAAAATCTCAGCTATCAGAAATAACTCACACCACATACTTACATGTGCAACCATAAAATACCTGAATTGGAAAAGATGTATTCTTAAAATTACATCTTTAAAAGAAATTAAGCTATAGTATAAAGAGCACTTTTGTAGCATGAGTTTAGCCTGAAGTTATGTACATTGTATGTGCACGTTCACACTTTATGGCCAAAATAATGATTACTGACTTTTTACTTAAAAATAGGTATGATCAATGTATATTACTTAAACATCAATTTTTAATTCAACATGTCAATATGTTGTTTATCATATTGCGTCCTTATTCATCAGTGAAATATGTCTGTAATTTCCCCTTTATAATAATTTATTTTTTCTAATTTTACTATCAGGGGCATCTAGACTAAGAATGATTTTGAAGTCTTTCTATTTCCACCATCTACAAGACTTGGCATGATCTGCTTTTTTTTTTTTTTTTGTAGAAATTATTTTTTACTTTTATTTATATATATTAGTCATCTTTTTTTTAGACTTTGGTAAAAACATAATAAGAAAAAAATTATTTGCTATTTGTATTTTGTCTTGTGTATTCTGTAACAAACAAGTAGTAAATGATTATGTATTCAAAAAAAATTGCACAGCTCTTGTTAAAGCTATATTGATAGGTGCTTTCTAGTTTGGTTGCTGATACAATGCTTTCGTTTTCTAATATTATTTTGTAATTCTTTTTTACATAGGAATATAATTGATTTTGTATAGTTATTTTGAAGTTAGCTACATTGCTGAATTTTTCTATTGTTTTTGGTAACTCGCAAGTAACTTGGTAACTCAGAAGTAATGAAATTTGTATTTTTTTTTACAAACCATTGGGATTTTTAAATTATCATAATTGTATTAGCTAGGATCTTCAACTTAACTAGGAGAGGTGGTAATGGGTACGCTTATCTCATAATTGATTTGTAGATAATGCTTTGTTTCCTCATGAAATTGATATATTTGTCCCAATATTATCTTCAATGATTATGTCAATATTTTGCCTATTGCTGATGTTCTGTAAATATTCATGGAATAAAGGAGCCTGAAATAAAAAAAAAATAGGTATGAAAATCCATAGCATCTTTTAAGATTGCAATAGTAATCTTAAATCAAGGTTATAAAATTACCAAGAGATAAAAAAAATGAATGCCCAGAGGAAACTTAAATTAAAATTGCTTGACAGGAGATAGCCCTAGTGTCCTTTCCCAAGTGTGTCAAACCTGCAGACCCAAGGTGAATTATATTAAAGACTTTCTGCTTATCTGAAGCAACAGATATCATGAAAATTATGCACAGACCTTTTATAAATTTTTTTTCTCATCATCTTTTATCAGTGTTTGTGTATTTAAGGGGCGGCCCAAGAAAACTCCTCCTCTTCCAGAGAAGCTGAAAGGTTGGACACTCCTGCTAAGCCTTTGGGTAAAGAAATGTTCATGCAATATATGCTTCCAAACTCTACATACAGCTAAGCCAATCTTTCGGATTTCTCTTGAGATGTAGACACGTTCAGTAAAATAAGAGAAAAAAAAAGTAGTAGGGCTTTTTTTTTTTTTTAACCAAGTACACGAAACAGGATTTCAATAGTGACCTGAGAGTAATTATCTTGACCCAAGGTAAAAAGAAGGAAAAATATCCTAAGCATTTTTCTTTTTAATTCCAGAACATTGACTTTACAAAAAGATTAAGTACATTTTAAAGACTTGGGCCACTCACAGAAAAAATTCAATTCAATAGAAAAAATGTAAATTTAAGTAGATCATTCCTTCTGTAAAATAAATGCGGCCTTGATTCCATTAAGAAGCCACTATTTTCTTGTCATTTATTATAGACCAAAAGGTATTTTACCAAAATAAATATAGGGCCCGGCCCTGAGGTGTGGAAGTCAATCTATCGAATGCTAGTTTGTTTTCTACAGCAAAAAGTTGAAGTAGTTAGTGTGGTTGCTTTTTTCTTTTTTCTGTCTCCTGCTTAAAAGGACTTAATAGAAAAGAAAGCAAAGATAAAAGTGCTTGTTTTAATAGCTAAAATTATCATATCCTGAATTCAGATTCTCTTAGTTATCCTTCTATAGAGAGGAATAGAGGAAAACTTGCTTTCCCAGCAGAGGAAAACATGTGTCTCATGTGTAAAATGAGACCTAAGAACGTTGAGGCACAGTAGAATTATGATTTGCCCATGTCCCCCTGAAAATCAGAGGATGAAGCAGTTCATATAATTTTTAGAGATATAAGAGCCCCTAGGAATGCCCTGACTTAATCCTTTTTAAATACTGGAATTCTTCCCTTTCAGGATGCCATCTCATTTTTTTCTCTGAATAGCCTTACTTCTGCTGTACTTTAGAAAATTATATTTTTTTCTTTGTTTGAAATCAGTGCTTAATAGCATGGGTCAGCTCATTATAAAGTGGTCATCTGTGGACACATTAATGCCACGAGCGTGGAGACCTTACCAAGAAACTGCCACCCTGAGCGGGACTGTGCTGTGCCCTCTGAATTCTCTCTGACATATTTCTCAAACTGCAGACTTTACAATTTGTTTTGCTCCCTATAATTACCCTTAATACAACTTTTAATAAGTGGCAAAGGCAGCTCCAACTGCACTTTTGTTCTGTTTTTTCCAGAATGCCAGGAAACGTTTATATACTCTATTTAAGAGAAATTGTTTTTTAAAAGGACCTTCCCCCTTCACTTCCTGTACATATCTTCTCTTCTCAAGGTGACTATTGATAATAATTTGGTATATAGCTATAGGAAATGTGCTTTCCAGATGCCAAGGACTTTGCACGGATATTCTCATTCAACTTGCATTGTGAATACGAAGTGTCTCCTACCCGTATTATTCATTCAACAGCTCGGGGTATTGAGCCCCTTATTAAATGCCAGGCAGTTTTAACAGTCATAATACATTAATGAACAAAGCAGACAGCAATTCACGCTCTCATGAATGTTACATTTTAAAAGAAAATTGTGTTTAGAAATAGAGCAAGACATTGAGGAGGGAGGGAACAAATTTTACATCCAATGGCTATTTTAATACATGTACAGCCCATGTGGTGCATATAGGCATAGGAGCAGGTAACAGGTATGTCATAATGACAGAACACCACGAAGGCATCGCAGGAAGATTATTGTGTGATGCAAATCTATCATTGGATTGATAAATTTGTTTATTGCCATAGCTTGTATGTTTGTGTCTTCTCCAAAATTTATACCGAAACTTAATCCCCAATGAAGAGGTATTCAGACACATGGTTATGGGAAGGTACCAGGTTGTGAGGCTTCACCTTCGCGAATGGGGGAGCCCTGCAGAGGGGCTGGAGGGAAACAGCCAGGCCTTTTTGGCCCTTTTGTTCTTTCATTTCTTAGCCATGAGACAACACAGAGTTCAAGGAACCATCTTAGAAGCAACAACCAGACTCTGCCCAGACATCGATCCTGCCAGTCTTATCTTTGACTTCTAGAACTCTGAAACACAAATTTCTGCTCTCAGGCATTTTGTTACTAAGGCATTTACAGAGTTTATAAATTGCTGAACAAATGTGAGAAATGCAATATATTTGAGATAAAGAGTCCCATGCCAATAAACTTTATTTCTACATGAATTTGCTTTTTATTACTAAGTGTATGTAATAAAAATATTTGTAATGCTTCTTCAGTTAGATGCTTTTGTATTAAAATGAAGCTTACCAATTTTGTTTCTACAGGTAAAGAATGAGTAATTTATATGAGTCTATAAATAGGATACAAAATAAAAATTACTACTATTACACATTAAAAGTATTAATCATAAATATTAATAGCCAATTAATGAAGCATACACATATGATTATATTTTAATCTATGTTCTTATAAGAAAATAACCAATTAAAATTCTATCTAGAATTCACCTTATAAACATTTCAATGCTCATTATTCTTTCTTTTTTTAATCTCTTAGGTTATATTTTATTTTAAATTTCAGATTAATATGAGGGTACGAATTATTAAGTTACATTGTGTTTATGAAGTAAAGTCCAGGTTTTATCTGAACCCTTCACCCGCGGGTCTGTAGTAAGAACAGTCGTTCATTACGAATGCCAGTTATTAAGAGTATCTCCAGGGATATTTTAAACATGTATTATACTAAGCAAATAATAGTTATATTTGACAAGTTGTGAAAAATCCTACCACAATTTTCTGTATGTTGAAGAAACTTAATTTTATATTTTATGTCATCAAAGATGCTAACAATTAAACAAAGAGAAACAATATCCTATGCCCTACTATGTTTTGAAGGTTGAGATGACTACAGCCAGCAGTTTACATCTCAACTTCAGCCTCATAGTTAGACAATTAAGTATACTTTCTTCTTTTCTCTTCCCCATCTTTTCCTACTTAGAATGATAATGGGAGAAGATATGAAGCGAACTTCAATTTATTTCCCAGGAATAAAGCATTCGCACTTTGTTCCAAATGTATACCTTATGCTTCCAAAACAATTAATGACTTTCCTGCATATGTCCCAGAAGGGAGTAAAACCCACTCACACGGCTTTCCTGACTGTACATGGTTTAGAGGGATAGCAAATTTTTTGTCTGTACCCAGGTTAAAGGAGAAAGTTGAGGCCCTTGTCCAACTAAGCTTATCATGGATTATTATCTAAAATACATTCTTGGCTCGGCGCCTGTGGCTCAATCGGCTAAGGCGCCAGCCATGTACACCTAAGGTGGCAGGTTCGAATCCCCAGCCTGGACCCGCCAAACAACAATGATGGCTGCAACCAAAAAATGGCC